>JAVTVY010017801.1:0-69408 GCA_036873755.1 Hanleya hanleyi | reverse complement strand
TCGATGTGTTTCCCGAGGGACATGTTGTCTACCCAGTGTGGGTGTGGGTAGCGGTAAGTGTGTGCTGATCACTCTATGTTGTCACCCCTCCTAGGGTTTAGGAGCGTGGATGCTACGGTATCTAATGAGACAAAATATGTATCATACTGGGGGTTGCTGATGTGTCATTACATAGCAGACGGTCAGCACTAAAAGTATATATCAGCCCGCTGGGATTTGGTACACTATACCATGTAAGTTAGCCAATAAAGCCGTGGCTGTCTTCATCCAAACCTCTAAATATGCTTTGGTGTGAGTTTGTTTAATTAAGGGCAATATCACTAGAATAATACTGTTTATCCTTTAAAGATAAACCACTTTATTCTGTATTGCCTGCCCAGTTGGAGTTGTGAGATTTACTGGTAAGAGTAGCCTCCCTTGGGGTGATAGACTGCGCAGTTGTCATGTTGTCGCCACATGATTGAATTGCATAGGCAATTGTTCCTGTTGGGGGGTCCTTGAATTCATCGGCCTCTCGTGTCGGGGTTTTGTGGAACACACACACGACTTGGAAATCCATTTGGATGAAGATTACTGTTCAGGGATAAAGATTTTATGTAAATGAAAATTATTGTCAAATAATAGTATTTGTGTATGTACAATTATAATTGAGTTGCAACGTTAAACCTTAATTCTCTCTCTCATAATTGAGTTATCTGCCCCTAACCTTTTTCCGGTGCACCTAGACACCCTTGCACGAGGTACCCATAGCAACAATCGATTGCATCAGCTATTCAGCCTTTTAGATGCTGGATCATACTGACAATTAAGAAGCAAAGGATATTCACCATTCTTGGTACTGGAAAAACAGTTTGTATATATCATTTTCTCACGTCATTATTTTATCACACGTGTTGATAATGGGTCACTCCTTCGTTAATCGGCTTGAAAAAATTTCCTCCTCGCACCGAGGGTTTTTTATGGCACGAACATTCAAGTCCAGTTTCACGGCCTGCCTGATGCGGCTACGCTTCGACCCGGCAGGCGAGCAAACTCGCCGTACTTTTCTTCGTACAACCCAGGGGCGGTTTTCATTCAACTAATGCACAAAACCTTGCAACCGACCTATTATTATTCACTCATTTTCTAATACACAGTATGCTCACGACCTTATTGGTCAATTATTTAATACCCCGTTTCTCCTGAAATCTGCCTTCCAATTACAACAACAACGTCGTTGATCGCGAGCTTGAACAGATGATACGCCAAACACCTTGGGCTCGACTCAACTAGCTTTATGGCATCATAGGGGTTTCTGGAAAGACACAATGAGTTCCTGCTTGCCTTCAGACGGGGGTCCATCTTAATCATGTTCAGACAGTTGAAATGCAAAAATAGTCGCCATTGGGAATTTCAAGAGGAAGGGTGTACATGTATTTTCCTAATCATGAGTTACATGACACAGTTTTCATTTAGTCCTATGTGTTTTACATGTTGGAGTGCCATACATTTTAATTGCCTTGATTAATTATAATTCACTCACTGTGGAAGTCCACCATAGGTGTTTCCTTATTACACATGGCAAGTGTGTCATCTCTTGATGGTATTACATATGGAAGAGTGCCATATATTTTGTTTGACATGGGAATGTGCCATATGTTTTTATTGATGCACATATGGAGAGTGTGCCATATGATGTGATTGTATTTACATATGGAGAGTGTGCCATATGTTGTGATTGTATTTACATATGGAGAGTGTGCCATATGATGTGATTGTATTTACATATGGAGAGTGTGCCATATGATGTGATTGTATTTACATATGGAGAGTGTGCCATATGATGTGATTGTATTTACATATGGAGAGTGTGCCATATGATGTGATTGTATTTACATATGGAGAGTGTGCCATATGATGTGTTTGTATTTACATATGGAGAGTGTGCCATATGATGTTTTTGTTTTACATATGGAAGTGTGCCATATGATGTGATTGTATTTACATATGGAAGTGTGCCATATGATGTGATTGTATTTACATATGGAGAGTGTGCCATATGATGTGATTGTATTTACATATGGAGAGTGTGCCATATGATGTGATTGTATTTACATATGGAGAGTGTGCCATATGATGTGATTGTATTTACATATGGAGAGTGTGCCATATGATGTGATTGTATTTACATATGGACAGTGTGCCATATGATGTGATTGTATTACATATGGACAGTGTGCCATATGATGTGATTGTATTTACATATGGACAGTGTGCCATATGTTTTTGTTGATGCACATATGGAGAGTGCGCCATATGTTGCATTTAGGTGTGCCACATGTTTTTAATCATCCACATATGGTGGTGTGCCATATGTTTCGCTGAATTTACATGTCAAAGTGTGTCATGTTTTTAACAATTATGTATACAAGTAGTTTGCTCTCCTCCGTTTGCAATTTTGTTATTCCAGCTGCTCATGATGCCAAGACGATCTCATAAGCGGTTTGTCCCACCACGCCTAAGGAACTCTTCACTGCCTAGATTCCAGGAAGGAGGCCAGTCCCACTGAGACCTCTACACAGATTCAGATTCGTTTATTGGCGCAAACACAAATCACATTGGTTAAGGCCAGTAACAGTATACATGAACAAGTGTATGATTTTACATGGCTCAACAGAGGCTCGAATTGTTTTCAATTATTTCAAAACTGGTACATGTCAATCTGCCTGTACAGAATATCAACTGACTCTCCTGTCGAAGCTTTGTATTACAAATGTAGCATGTCAACCATGCAGGAGGCGAAATCTCTATCACCTTGACTGTCCAACAATCAAGTGGAAATTCCTGCACAGATTTACAACCTATAGTAACGCATTTGCTTTGTTCTTCGATTTCTAACAGCACAATCCTTTCCTACTGCCGCATACTGTATGTTTATCAATTTCTTATCCCTCCACAACAATAATTACCCAGGTTTTCCCAGCCACTCCATTAGTGCTGGCAAATTATGTTGCATTCCTTTAAATTTTAATTTAGTCCACAAATAACCAATAACTTTCTCCTTTGTAAAGTTCTGAAGGGTGTTAAAAATCTTAAATCTACACAGGATATTCGGATGCCCATTACTTTGCAATTCTTAAAAAACTGGTGAATTCAGTGGATAAGGTATCGCCTGCATATTTTCAAAAATCCATATGCAATGCCACGTTTCTGATTGCCTTTCATGCTTTCCTCCGGGTTGGGGAATTCACGGTATCTCAAACTAACAAAATCGAACATGTCCTGCAGTTTAAAGACCTTGACTTTCCGGTCAATTCCACTCATGTTATCGGCCTAACATTCATTCTGAAACATTTCAAACACAGTGGCATGCACCCCATGACCATAAGTATTCCACGGTATCGGGACTCAACGTTATGTCCAGGGTAATTCCAGCGTGACTCGGGTTACATTCAGAGCCCCAAAAGCAAATTCATTTTGCTCAGATTTTCATATAAATGGCATGTTACGATGTAACTCCCATCCTCCAGTTATTTACTTCAGGGTAGGACCTAACCAATTACACAACCAGTTGATTGTCTTAGTTCAATTTGTATTGTTGATGTACAAAAGCAAGAGCGTGGCATGATCCTTCGATCACTACAGTTCAAATGAGATTTCTCTTCAAAATAATTATGTGAGAGAATTTACCCAACTTTCATTAAACAAAGTACATAGCAAAATATATGTGCAATATTGAACTTGATATATAATAGTGACAGGGAGATAATCAAAGAAGATAGCGTGACTCAGGTTACTGTGACTCCGGTTACTGTGACTCCGGTTACAGTTTGTCCGTGGCTGAATGTTGATACAAAACTTTACTCAAAACAGAATTATGCAACACTAACAATAAATGAACAATACTATATCATAATTCTAAATGTACTTGGGTAGAATACGCAGCTTTTTATCATGTTTATTCATGACTTCCAGACCACTATAGTTCAAATGAGATTTCTCTTCAAATTAATTATGTGAGAGAATTCATCAAACATTGATTAAACAAAGTACATCCATTGCAAAATATCTGTGCAATATTGAACTTGAAAAATAATAGCAACAGGAAGATAATTTATAGAAGACAGCGTAATTCAGGTTACCGTGACTCCGGTTACAGTTTGTCCGAATCTAAGCTTGGACACAAAACTTTATTCAATACAGAATATGCAACACTAGTAATATAAAACAATGCTGTATGATAATTCTAAATGTGCTTGGATAGAATACACAGCTTTTTTATCATTTTATGTTTATTATTACCGTACCACCACATCACTGCAGTATCATGGTGTGGTACACATTATGTGTAGTATTTTAAATGCGTCACAGGACTCAATCACTAAGACCAATTCAAAAGAAACACTTCAATGTGATGTATATGCAGATCAATAAACACATGAACTTATGTAGGCCTTTGTAAGCACATACATGTATTGCACACAAAGAATCAAAATGCAAATAGCAAACATGACAACCCAAACTAATACCAGTTCTTGAGAGGATTTGCTCTGTACATTGTGTCTTGAATCTACTGTCCTCATTATCAATTGGTGTAGTTTATATCTTCTTTCGAAGACAAATGTACATGTCAACACAGAAAAGAGTTCAACAATCCAACTCTTAATGTCCAAGGTGCAGTGGTACATGTGCCGTACATAACAAAATCCCAAATAAGCAGATCATGCACAAATGTGTATAGTCGTTTTGAAAGTCAAAAGAATCAAAATATAACTGATCAAAATTCCAACCTCAATTGTGTATGATCAGTACAAATGTAGTAGTTTAACATACAGCTGCAAAGTTAGTTATTTTCTTTACATTACATTTAACGAGATGCACATCACATGTGACTCGGGTTACAATTTTCAAAGTACTAGGATTTTTTTTTTCTTCTATTCAATATATATGAGTTGCTTTATCAGAAATGACTAAGGCATAAGCAAGACAAAGAAATTATGAAATATTTCTTTAATGCTCCTCACGGTTTTTTTTTATCAGTTTAGAAACAAATCATTTTTCCTGACTCGGGTTACATCATGTGACATGATACATACAAATGTGTATGCTGCCTAGCTACCTAGATTTCTTTTTAAAAGTACTTGATTATTACAACGTATTGTGGAGAAAAGATAAAGATTTATTCAGTAAAGTAAGAGTAGACAGGATGACAAATCTATCCTCTGATGAACATAGAATTTTATGCTATTTTGTACGACATTTCATCAAAGTGGAATAAAACCCCCAAAATATTATTTCCAGTAACTTAGGAATATAAACTATGTTATAGGAAAAGAATTAGTTAGATATCAGTAATTGTCAATGACAGCTGTGTCGCATGGGGACGTTGAAGCAGGTGTAAGAAAATTGGGGCGTTGGAAGTCTGATGCTTTGAGACATTATCATAATTCATATTTTCTAAGAATTTATCTGACTCAAATAAGTGTCCGGTTTTATAACCGCCCATCTAGATGTCCATGTGTCTTTCCCCACACATGTGATATTCTTCTTGCAAAGAGTCCAGCATTGCCTGCTCTTGCTAACCTGTGTGTCATAATCAGGTCTGCATGATGGTGGTTTAAAAAAGGGTATTGAATTACAAGCGTCTAGTCCGTCATTCATAATCCAGCCGTCGTCCATTAGAGAATATCCGCGTCCATAATCCAAAGACCTATTCCATTTCCATATAACAGTATTAGCACCAAATTCAAAAAGACAAAAGTATACATAAACATAGGCTTGTTTCCTGCAAGAGAGAAGCGGTCAAATACCAATGATGCCGGCAAGACATCGCGATACCTAAAAATATCGAATCCGTATCGCTGATCAGTATTCTTAATCCATAATATTCGTTATAGAGTCATCTAAAAATGATGTACCTCAGCCACGCTTTGATTGTGACTGTTCATATGAGTACCATGATGATCTTGAAGTACATGGGCTCATACGGCCCCTAGCCCCGAGATGTCAGCACTGCCTGTTCTCATGGCCCTTACCTTACTGTACAACACCTCCAATTCATGCTACATATTGCATATGTTATATAGCTTGAATGTCTATGGTTACATATTGTAGATATGGAAGGACAGTAGTGTCTGCTTTACATGTCTACTCATTGTGTTAAAACGGTGTGATATTGATTCTATGTTCTTGTTCGTAATGTTTCTCAATGATTATGTCATTATCTCTTCTTTTTCATAGGCTATCAGAATTTACCAACTTGCTCGATCTCTTGGTACATGCTAGTAATTGCTTTATCTTATGTATTTCTGTTGGTGTTTCAGTATATGTTCCACAGGAGTCCAGCAAAGACTGCTCCCGGTTCGCCGCCTGAACATGTATGTTTACTTATCGATATCCCTTTTTCCCCTGTAACACTTTTATCTGTGAAAGATTGGTCAGAGATTTCGGGTGGGGCGTGATAACAGCTTCACACTGTTATCCTTTGTGGCCCTTTTTCTGCCCCCACCTTTGCTGGGTACAAACTTTATTCAAAATTTCTCTCTTTGGGGGCATGTCTTGATCTCAACACTTTATTGGATTATTTCATTGGTATATGCCCCCATTACTTGTCGGTCATTATTTGTTTGACCTGCTCTGTCATTTATAATAAATGACCTTATCACAAACTTCTGTGTTTGTTTTTGTATTAGTTAGCAAACTGAGCTTCATCTCTGACCGATCTTGTAGCGTACACAAATGAAAATTATTGTCAAATAATAGTATTTGTGTATGTACAATTATAATTGAGTTGCAACGTTAAACCTTAATTCTCTCTCTCACAATTGAGTTATCTGCCCCTAACCTTTTTCCGGTGCACCTAGACACCCTTGCACGAGGTACCCATAGCAACAATCGATTGCATCAGCTATTCAGCCTTTTAGATGCTGGATCATACTGACAAGAAGCAAAGGATATTCACCATTCTTGGTACTGGAAAAACCCTCTCCGCCCACCCAGACTTTTCTGTTATTTTCTATTTTCGGCCCTTTTTCTGCCCCCACCTTTGCTGGGTACAAACTTTATTCAAAATTTCTCTCTTTGGGGGCATGTCTTGATCTCAACACTTTATTGGATTATTTCATTGGTATATGCCCCCATTACTTGTCGGTCATTATTTGTTTGACCTGCTCTGTCATTTATAATAAATGACCTTATCACAAACTTCTGTGTTTGTTTTTGTATTAGTTAGCAAACTGAGCTTCATCTCTGACCGATCTTGTAGTGTACACAAAGAACATCATGATGTCTTGGTGCTATCATGAAAAACTGTTGACCGCTTCTCTCTTGCAGGAAATGATCTTGTGTCTGTATAAACTTTAATTTCATGCATATTTGAAATTTATGCTGTCATACGAAAAATGTACTTGAATTTACGCGGAAATTATTGGAGGAATACTGATGTCAGATCTGACACATGCACCTCAGATTGATATTTCTTGATTCTCAATACTTAGGCTCCTTCATCAGGTTTGCGTGAAGGTCGATCTTCGTTGTTTAATATATCAGGGTCACCAGGCACAATATGTTTCCAAAGTGTATAAAACAAATTCACAGTCATAACTATAGCCTTCGAATGTGCATTCGTTCCTTGATTGCACCGGAGTAGTTAAATATTCTAGTGGCTATAGTGGTGTATTGATATGAACTGTAAATTTGAAATAGTGCGGTATAGCGCTGTGAATGTCTGGGTCATCCAAGATCCTCTATCCAAGCATGAGAGTATGTGAGTTTCAATAAGAGATGATTTTGGGCGGATTCGACTTTAGTCACTGGGCGATATGCTATATCTTGATATACATTATTGATGGTGGATGATATTTGTGTTTTCATTGACGCCGATTGTTGGATAATTTGCTTCAACATCGTCACATGAAACGCTTCCAGAGCTCTACGCGAACGATGCATACTGTTGGGTGCATTTGGTTAAACTAATCCAGTATTAAAAAATTCACAGCAATATGATCGTGAATCGACGCCCAATTCAATTTTCTCCGACCTGTATTTCTAAGTAGTTGAGTAAATGGACGGTATTGGCAGTTTGTTTGTTGCCTAAACCTTTAACATTATACTTTAAACTGGGCCAAGCTTCAGCATTAGGAGTAGCTCATAGTATCTGATTTTTCTGTCCAATTCGAGAAGGGCGTCCTTGGTAGATGTGCAGAGAATATCTATGATCTGTTCGCTGAAATTACCCCAGCCAGGGTGGAGTACCTAGAAGCAATTGTTTTCTCGTGGCGGCTTTTCTATGGCCATTCACACTTAGACGACGTCTCTGGGTCACCTTGCCAACATTCTGTGTACCACACCTCTTAGTAAAAAATTTGAAAATCGCAAAAATTTTACACTGGGAATTGTGTAGTAAAGCTGCTTAGACGTCCGAAAAATATCCAACACTTTCATACAAACCAGTCTTAGTGCATTGTACGTGTTACGTCAGCTTTTACCGTAACAGAAATACGTGTGAAGTCGCATTAACAATCAAATATTTATTTACAATATTAAATCATATACAATTTAAGTAAGATTACTACAACAAATAGATGTATGGAACATAGTCTTACTGTACAATGCTATACCGGTGTACACTTTACAGTCCTTGTTGACGCTCACAAATCACTCTTCTGAATAATAGTAATCCAACACTGCTCAATTGCACACAGTCCCAGTAAATGTCCAATATCCGATAGCCGTTAACAAATAGCGTAGATTATGCAGCAGCCAACAGTTAATACACAGGAGTAAATAATCCAGCAGTCCGTAGTTACAGGCAAAGGTAAATCCAGATAGTAACACAGTATAACAGACCCACATAAATAGCCAGTTTGAATTCCCTCCTGAACGTCTGAGTGATGCGCTATTTATAATCTATGAGGCATTCCAGACCATTCTACCCATCAAGAATCTTCTAGAATACACAGCATTATCGCATCATCTGACCTAGATACAATATACAATAGTCTCCCAGAAAACTCTAAGTGGTTGACCGACATAATAGTACGTAAACAAGCTTGCGTCAGCCCCATATTCCAGAAACATCCACAATGTCTAATAATAGACTAAATACCATGACAAACGCGCCATTAAAACGGTGTATTAGATACAAATATTTCCGAGCCCTTGTGTTCCACTGATAAGTTTGATCTAGAACACGAGTGGTGTTAATCCGGAAAACGTAAGAATGATTTTGACTCAATATTTCGACTCTTTTTTTATTCTCTTGAATATATGAAATAAGAATATTTCGACTCTTATTGTACCATCATCAGGAGAGTAAATAGATATGGTGTACAACCTCATATATATACAGGTAACATGGAAATCAACATTGTAGTAGGAACAAAGAACAGTTTTAAAGAAAAATATCAAATGACACTAGTACAAAGGCAGTTGAATAGGCTATAGTTATTTCTTTGGAAGCTTTGATGCGATGGTTTAACACTGATATTGACGAATGGCCAATGCTTCTTTAAAGACTTCTTTATCACGCTACTGGGATAGATTAAGCCCCTCTGGGTTTTATTCCCACCAAATTGTATTTTCAGGCTAATTATTACTCATATATATTTTGAAATATCAGCACGACAGCCATTGGTATCTATTACTTTGATGTATATTTTGGTGAATAAATTTCAATTCAATTCAATGAAGAAAAGCAAAGACCAATGGCGGGTAGTATCACAGACAGAGGTATTAGAAAGTATTGTTTGATAAAGGTCAATAGATTCAATATCTTCCAATATATCAGGCAGATTCAATAAGTCTTGTGTGTGCTTAAAACCACTGCAACTGTTTTCATGGCTAAATATCTCACTGTTTCCTTTTGCCTGTTCTTTAATACTAGTTATTAAATTTCTGTCTGTTTCGCCAACTTATTCAGACTGGCAGACTGGGCAGATAAAACTATATACAACCCATGATTTGGCCTGCATGATAAATATGACAGGTTTATGAATTGGTCTTTTTTAGTCCTGATATTACGGTTTTTACAACAGCGTGAACTTTCAACATTAGCATATTACTTTTAGAATGACAAAGGATTTCAGATGTTCATTCCATCGCGATAGAGAATTTGTTCGGCAGTATGTTGGTCTTGTCCATTACTACGGTTCTTGTCGAAAAGCACATTTCTTAAAGGTCGCATTGATAGCTAACCCTGAAAAGTACCTTTACCACACGAGATTGAGGGCAGTAAAACACAAAAGCAAGCAACTAAATACTTCCATTTATGGGCGTGTGAGTCTGCTTGTTACACGAAATATGAAGACAGACTCTGACGGGCTACATTAGGTGTGGTGTTATACAGCGATCCGGACGGGCATTCCATTTCCTTATCTGGTCTTGGTCTTGTTTGTCAAAAATTGCAATGAACAACTGTTCGATCAGCCCTTCTTGACTTCTTTCGTTTCTAAAATCAATTAATTTCAATGTGTGGTTATATGCATTGAAATTCGGCTCATCCTTCCCTTGAAAATGTGCTAAATAGATGAGATTCCCTGTATATTGACCATGTAGTGAGGAGGATAGCTCATTACGTATTAAATATAACAAGGGCATATATAATATATTTTATCAATTGGAAGGAGTTTATTTTATATTATTTTGGAAAGTTGCACTCATTCCATGATATTTAGTAAATACAACTCAATTTCATAGTGTAGTATAATGTTTCTATACCTGGGATGAAAAGCAATATTAATTTCAACTGTAGGTCGCTAAACTAATTTGTTAGTAAACGAGGGAAAATTATTATATGACCTGTGATTTTGGTGTGGATAGATCATATCTCGATTTATTGGTCTACCGTTCCTGCATGTAATAAAAATAGTCGCCATATTATGGTTCTTAGTTGAGCGTGAGCTTTCAGTTTCATAGATAGCCGTTGACTTTTAGAAACATCGTCGGATGTTCATTTCAAGGTAGCAAAAACTTTGAAAGGATGACAAATGTCTGGGGCACCATGCACTACATCCCAATAGACAGGCAAATGCACTGCGGGTTCGATTCCACCTTCTCAATTAATCGACTTTACAAACCTGCCCAGTGAGCTTCGCATAGATGAAATTGACATTCTTGATAGGTGTAACGCCCCTGTTTTGGCTATGATACACCGACATGTAATGCATATAACACGACATGAAATTCCATTTATCTCTCGACGAACACAATTATTCGACAATACGGCATGCACATCCCTCCAATCAGAGATCGCCCTGTAAGTAATTTGGATTACAATTCTCCCAGTCACACTTCTCGAAAGAACACATCATTCCATACCGAACCGATCGAACGTGGTTAGAACCTAGCTTTGTCCGATATTTGTGATATATTTCTGCAAAGGTATAATAAAATGGTATAATATATCTGTTCAATAGTACTAAGTTTTCTTTCTGCAAGCGTCGTGGCAGATTTCTTCAGATTAAACCGTCCAAGTGTCATTTTAATAACACTGAACAATTGGAGACCATTGAAGAAAACAATACTCTTTTAATTCTCTGAAGACATTTTTCATTTTCTTTCGAGGCCCATCACAAATACGCTGAAGAGTTGGGATCGAAAATTGGAGAGTGGGAATCCACTTCTGTTGGGAGGGAGGAACCCATGTAAGCAATGTTTTTTTTTTTATTGTTTCGGCTCGAAACACAACAATCCTATCGACACAAACTCAATCCTCGAATTGACAGCTGTGATAAATTTGACGTCGCGGTACATGGTCTGTCGTGCTGGGTGATTTAAGTGTTTTATAATCTGACCAACTCCTGGACGAATGCAGTGGAAATGAACATGACTTGCATGAGAATAAACATTCGGCAACAAAAGACAACGGTTGCTATCGAGAGACTACGCTCGAGTAAGAGCCGTAGTAATGGACAAGACCAGCATATACCGTCGAAGAAATTCTCTATAGCGACGGAATGAACATTCGAAATCCTTTGTCATTCTAAAATTAATATGCTAATGTTGAAAGTTCACGCTGTTGTAAAAACCGTAATAATCTTCCTAGCTAAAGTTTCGCTTTGTCTTCCCGTGTAAGGCAGGTTCATCCAAATTTTGGGGGTGACTTGTTTCGCGTCGTTGGTTGTGAAGCCCATAAGGTGGTGTGAATATTCGTTCCAAGACATAAACCGTTTCATATTGTCCAGTTCTTTACGCAGTAAATTTTCTTCTGAACAAAGTTGGTGAGCTCGAGATGCAAGAGATCTTATTCAAGCAAATGTCCTGTTTCTAGAAAGGCTATCAAAATACTAGAAAGACTGATTGATAAACCTGTCATATTTATTATGCGGTGGCAAATCACGAAAATAAGCTACTTTGTGAACACTAAAGACCCTACTCCTAAAGATAATCGTACTTCCGTTGTAAATCGTATTGTCTGTCCAGCCTGCCAGTCTGACTATGTCGTTAAACCAGAAGGAAGTTTAATTATTATTATCAACTCTGTTCAGCTAATCATTGGCCGTTTAGACCACTCATTGAGGAAGCATTATATTTCCCAACATTTTTCTATGAATATTCGTTCACCGATTTAAGAGATAAATGCGCGATAGGGAGTTAATCATTCAACAACATACGAGCATAGAAATCTGTAATCGAAATTATATTATCTTGCATTATAAACGCAACAGTTATGCAGCTTTGAACAGAAATGCAGAACGCCATGTGGGGTATTTTGGCCTCGCCTCATAATTATGTTAAGGATCGGCCTAATAACAGTCACTTACCTTAATTAACTCTAGTTAACTCTTATGGTCGTATTGATGATGCTGATGTTGTTGTTGATGGCGAACGCGCTGATGTTGTTCCTATGGCCAAACAGGTATCAATGAAAAAAGAATTCCGAACGAAATCCCAACGAATTATGAATCCCAGTCACGCTTTCATTGACACTTCATATGAAGACCAGGAGTTTACAGGGGAACAAAGCCTATGACAGATTTGGACAATTCCCAATCTGAGTGCAATAAAATCCAAAGTTTGAATCTAGTGGAACGACATTTAGAGATGAGTTTCACTCCAAAATGTCTTACGGTACTTAAAATAAAGGACGGTGCGTGACAACAAGCATCTTCTCGAGGAAAGACAAGCCCCTCATGATAAGCTCTACTTCAGCTAGTAGATCTACGGGTAAAGACTTGTCTTGTTTCGGGAAGGTTGACAATTAGATGTCTATCTTGTTTGATGATATAATGCTGCATTATTTTGTGTGTCATCTTCATGTTGTTAAATTTTCTACATAGACCATAGTATTGTAACGTTTATAAGACTATTTCGGGGGAGGTGATTCAGAGGTGGTAATACAGCAAGGAACTGTTGGCTGGCGCCCAGAGGAATTGTAAAGGGAACTGCAAGGAAAACGTTCAAATCCACTTCTTTTTGGTCCAAGGGAGAGTACAGTTTAGAGCCACGTTCCGCGTGCAGTATAGCTCGTGTCATAAGTGATTGTCGCTGTTTAGTAATAAATATCAAGGGCACAATAGAATACGAATATTTCCCATTACTTCCTTTCCCATTAAATACAAGCCTTATATCCGGTATTCAACAGACAATCTACCTCCATAATCAGATATGACATTATTGCAAATACCTGTCCAAGCGTCTAGTCCGTCATTCAATATTCAGCCATCGTCTATTAAAGAATTTCCGCGTCCATAATCCAAATATCAAATTCATATAATAACATTAGCACCAAACTAAAATGATAAATCATAGTATTCATTTATACCCATAGTACTTACTATGTTAAACGAAGGAATCTTCATAGATTATACCACACCACTCCGCCAATCCGCCACTTCATAGATGATCTCCTTGTTTTGGTGCATGTCCCTATTTGTGGAAGACTACTCGAGCTTTTTAATCTTGTAGAGGACAGAAAATAGTATTATCGTGTTTTAGATCTTCTATCGGCTTTACCGTGTTCCATAAGGTTAACCATCAGGACCATTGATGTTTATAGTGTATATCAATGATCTACCCACAGTTTAGAACATAGTTCGATGTTATTGTATTGACGATTGTAAACTTTTCTAGAAAGATCTCACTAATGTTCTGGAATAATATTTTTGATGGAAAGACTTTAAAAATAACTTTCACAGAAATGCGTATTGTCTTAGATTTTCATCATGTTTTATACAGTGATGTAATGGAGAAGATGAAGAAAATACGAGATATTGGTATTTTACTGTTCAGTTATCTTATTTTTAAAAGTCATATTGACAAAATGTGAGCGAAATCGTTTACAATGGCTCGATTTCAATCTCAAAATTATGTTTTATATTTGTACAAATCTTTGGTTCGTACTCAGCTCGAATATTGTTCTCCAGTATAAAAAAAACACCACGCGAAATGTTATACAGAGAAGATTTGAAACAGAAGACTCTTTAAAACTATGCATGTTTAGAAAGTAACATTGATTATTTCCAATATTCTTACCCTAAAACTGCAATATTCTAAATTGGCATTATCTTAAGAACCGTGGTATAGGTGTAGACATCTCATTCTTACAAACGAACGAAACGAATACGAATGTAGCGTGCAAGATCCTCATGGTGCTCATATGATCAGTCACAATCAAAGCGTGACTGAGATACATCATTCTCTAGATGACTTTACAACGAATATGTTGGATTAAGAATACGGATTTGACATCATGATGTCTTACTGGCATCGTTGAAAACTGTTGACCGCTTAATTCTCTCTTGCAGGAAACTAGCCTATGTTTATGTATACTATTATTGTCTTTCTCAAATTTGGTGCTAATACTGTTAAATGGAATAGGTCTATGGATTATGGACGCGGATATTCTTTAATGGACGACGGCTGAATTATGAATGACGGACCAGACGCTTGTAATTACAAGGTATTCTTTTTATTAGGCCACCAGCTTGGTACAAACTGTTCTAGTTTCTTCTCAAGCATAACGCTGCCAACCATTTCGAAATACATACCCAATGTTTCACCAAACATTATAGGCTATAGACAATATTCTCATTTTAGATAACCTCTAGATTTCAAGGTGTAAACATTACAAAAAACTGGATGGAGAAATATGGCCCCAAGATCATCCAAGGCTGCTCAACATTGTGGCAGATCTAAATAGGAGGCAAATCATTTCGAACAAACAGTGTGAATACTTAGCACCCAAAAGAGACGCAAGATGGAGACAGTTCTATATCTTACCAAAAATTCATAAACCTATAGATAAGTGGATAGATAACCTTACACCCCCTGGGCGCCCTATTGTTTCAGACTGTGGGTCAAATTCTTACCTCATTTCGGAATACATTGACTACTACTTGAATTACAACACATATAAGGGTAGTAGGAAGAGGTGCCGACATACTGACTGCGTCACATGACTTCACAGAATAGTCTTCTGGTTAACCTATTCTAAAGCACATACCAAGAATCTAACGATTCGTGATATGTGTTGTATCTCAGGTACGCTTTTATTGTACCTGTTCATGTGGCAACTTGGATGATATGACCACACGGCCCCTAGCACCGGCAATCGCTAACCGTCATAGTAGTTATTTGAAAAACACTGAAGATTTTCTGTCAAAACTGTCCAGCATCCAAGCTCCTCCCAACACCTTACTTGTCACTATGGATATTGAATCCATGTACACTAATATTGACATTGATAAAGGTATTCAAGCTGTTAAAGATGCTTTTCAAAGATTTCCCGATCCCAATCGCCCAGACAAAGAACTTTTGGAATTATTAGAAATTAGTCTAAAAGGTAATGACTTCGAATTCAATGGAGAGTTCTATCAACAAATTAGTGGTTGTGCAATGGGTAAAAGGTTCAGTCCAAATTTTGCCACTATCTATGTAGCTCATTGGGAAGAGCAGGCTTTAAGAAAATTAGACAGCCTCTCTTACTCTCTAAAAAAAGTTGAGTGAAATTTCACTCAAGTAAGAGTGAAATTCATCCCACTCAAAACTTGAGTGAGATTTTCACTCAACTTGAGTTACTTTTCACTCAACTTGAGTTAAATGCACTCAACTTGAGTGACATTCACTCAAGCATAAGAGTGGAAATTCATCCCACTCAAGTTGAGTGAACTTGAGTGATTTTAACTCAGGTTGAGTGAAAAGTAACTCAAATTGAGTGAAAAGTAACTCAAGTTTGAGTGAACAGGTACATTTCACTCAAACTTGAGTGGAACAGTTCACTCAAGTGTTTTTAGAGAGTATACCTCAGATATTTAGATGACATATTTGTACTTTATAACCATTCCAAGGAACATTTCGGAGTATTTTTCGAAACTCTAAATAACCATGACCCAAATATCAAACTCGAATTAGTTATTCATGACTCTTCTGTGGATTTTTTGGACCTTGCAGTTTTTAAGGGACCTGGGTTTCAGAACACTGGATATTTAGATTACAAGATCTTTTTTAAACCAACTGATACCCACGAACTCCTACATGCCAAATCTTTTCACCCGACCCATATATTTAAGGGCATAGTCAAATCTCACATCATTCGATTCCATAGAAATTCGAGCGATATACAGTATTTTCACCACTCATGTGCGATCCTGTTTCGGGCATTGAAACCTAGAGGCTATTTCGCCCGGTTTTTACGGCATATTAAATCTGAAACACTTCGCCAAATCACAAACTGCCAGATAAATGACGTTCGTGAGTCAGAACCTGTAAGGATAAAACATAAACGCCCTAATCATGGCAATGGTAAGACCTCCAAATGTCTAAAACCTCAGTGTAAACTGGACGAAGTAATTGCTACACAATCAACTTTCAAAAGCGAACAGACCAAAAATGAATACAAGCTTAAGGAACAACACGGGAGTTCCAATCAGCAATAAGTATATTTGTGCAGTGTAGAAGATAACTGACTTCTACACTGCGTTGCCTGTCTTTTAAGCGTATCGAAAATCCACTGCCACACCCATAAATTTTAATTACTCTTTGCAGATGTGACAGTTTGTTTTGTGACCGAAAGTTTCATTGGCTGATTGGGACTCCGCTGAGTTGTTCTGGCATGTTCAGGTAACCCGTCGGGAAGTGCCAACACTTAATCCTTTACCGGCACTAACAGTTTTGTGTCTATTCATGAGACGGTAATCCTGGCGCCTATTTCCTGCCCGGACCTGAACTCCTGGCTAGGTTTCCGACATTTTTAATTATATAATTCCTCTGTTACCTGCTGGGTATGTCCGGAAACATCAGTTCTTATTGTTTCCCTTAAGAAAACACGTTTTCTACAACACGCCATCTGTTACTATCTCATATATGGTTAGATATACATTTCCAATAACTTTATTATACAACTATACATGGGATAAAATATTCTTAACAAGAACAACTAAATCTCACAATTTAGTACAGTAAAATAAGTTGTTATTTACAATAATTTCCTTCCCATTTTTATATAATTCAATATTTATACTCGTCACATAATTCATACCACATATATCAGATCATGAAACGATAGTCCATTATAGTTGAGTCAATATATATATACACGACAACTTCATGTAAACCTTTATATTCCATGTTATTTTAACCAGTAATATTTAAAAATTAAACTCTTTATACACTTGTATTCTAGCTACATAACATAGCCGTAGGAATGTTGAAGCGGCCCGTATACTGAAGGAGGAATACGAAACACTCCAAACAAAACTCCCCTTGCCATTTAATCTGAGACCTATCATAGCGTACTCAAAAAATCGGAGCTTACGCGATTTATTGGTAAGGAGTAAACTTCATCCCATATCGTGATCATTATCACGTGAAATTCTACATGGCATAAGCTAATATATAGCGGCCCTGTTTGAACTCTATACGAAACTTGTCTCTAGGAACATTTTTAAGATAAGAGATTTATAAATCCCTGTGCCCGTGCCTTCCACTTTTGAAAAATGTAAATACCGGAGATTTTTTAATGAAAAGTAACTAACTTAGAATTTCCATATCAATGCCCTTACATTCAAAGTCTCTCATGTAATACATCACACTTGGCGGAAATGCAGGGTTCGAAGTGGTTTAATTTGGCATGGCGGCTTACATGCCGTCTTATCTGTGGCTTTAGTGAGAATTGGATATATATGATGCTCAATAGATTCAAGTTCCAGTAACCTTGGCGAGTATTTACACTTCAGCAGACAGACCGCCTTTCTTCAATAAAATGAAGAGTTATATCGAAGAAAGAGAGAACTAAAGTCTCGGCCACAATGGCTGGTGCATTGGTTGAAAAATCGAAACATTCAGAAAATAGTGTAATTTTGGAGGTAGAGCTTGATTCTTGAGTATTTCTTTGTCCGATGGATTACCTGTTTCTTGCGCTCTGGTCGATCGTCTATCTGCCTTGGATTTCGAATAATCTACCATTTCAGATGAATTATCACTACTCTATGCAAATTTATTTTCCAAAAAGCTATCAATGGAAATCTTTTCGAATTCGAAAAATGCTTGCAACTATATTGTAGTCGGTTGATATTACTTGCCGGTGCTAGTGACCTGTGCTGGGACCGTGTGGTCATGTCATTCAAGATGTCCACATGAACGTCTACAATAAAAGCCTGACTTGGATACAAATCATCACAGGGATCACTTTTACGAAATATGTAATCAGTATATTTGTCTGTAGAGTCATATCACTTCTTGTCAGTACGCTGGCGTCATTTTCCACAACCCTTGTGTGCGATGGAATATTGAAACATCGCACAGTGATGCCGACACAGTCCAAGACAAATTCAATGTCATTTATGATGAATGCTTTCCTGTCACATGCAAAACATCATGAAAAACTACGTATACTAAAACCCTGGATATCACCAAGAGGGTAAATGGCCCCTTAAACTCTATACGTGAGAAAAATGGACATTACAGACTCCACATAATAAATAAGAACCCTGATGCTACGAGACAATACAAAGTTTATCGTAATAAATTAAATCACACCCCGAGAAACGCTAAGAAAAATAAATTATTACTGAGGCAAATTTAACGAATCTAATGAAAACATAAAAAATACATGAATAACGATAAATGAGTTATTACATTGACGCAAATTACGCACATTGCCACAAACTATTAAAATTCACGACCATGATAATTAAATTCATTAGATACCGGTACAGCAAATCATATGAATGACTACTTCTGTAACGTTGCCTCGGACTTAGTCGCTAAAATTCCAATTTACCCGAAAGATTTGAACAATATCTTGATCATGATTTCCATGATGAACTTGTCTTATCTCCATGCACCCCAAAATTATCAAAACCATTAGCGAACTAAAGAATGATGCGCTCGGAGTTGAGGGAATTCAGATTTCGTTAATGAAACCCGTTTATTCTTACATAGCTACCCCGATATCTTCCATCACGAACGCGTCTTTCCATACAGGAATAGTTCCTGATAGTTTAAAGATTGTTAAATTAACACTATTGTTTTAAAGCGAGAGACAGCAACTTCGTCACGAACTATAGATCAATTTCTGTGTTGCCCTGTTTTAGCAAGATCCCGGAGAAACTTTTCGCCAATAGGATCACTACATTTTTTATACTCTCTCTATATATTAACATGGCAGTGTGACTATGCGTCACAGGACCTACGAAGTAAGGTAGGCATTAGGACTCCGACAGGCACTGAGCTCTTGGCAATCCCCCGCCCCCCCAAGGTTGAAATCCTGCCTATATTAAGATGGGCACATGCAGCCCAAGTCAGAATCACCAGAGATTTTCATCAAAAATCACCAGAAATTTTCGATTAAAACAGTATTGAATATTTTGTTGAAGATTAAAAGTGATGGGATTGAATGAATAGTTTACCAGTTACTGTGCTGATGTGAATCTGTGACACACCAACACACTCTGTGGCAGTGATTCTGTGACACACCAACACACTCCGTGGCAGTGATTCTGTATCCCTTAATCAAGGAATCAAAATTTGAAATGACAAGAAAAATTTAGACATAATTACACATGTAATATTTTTGTTTAAATTATATCCCAGTGTGATATATAGTCAATATTCAAGAAGTACAATCAAAGTTACTTTATCTAGTTAAATTCTACCCAAAGAAAATAAATGAAGACCCTTTAAACATGCCGTCAATGCCAGATGTTGAGTTTTATACAGCTGTAGATCAGGGCTCTGGGTGCATATATCATGTTTCCATACCCTTGATGCACACAACAGCGGCAAAACAAAGCCTCCTTGAACAACCTATCTTTATACAGGAAATTCTTAACCCAGAAAATATCATTCTCTCTCAAAAGAAAACAATTTACACCAGGAAGGCCTTTTTTATTAAGCTAATTTTGTTAGGTAGGGGCCTACTTAGATTCAATAATTGTCATGAAATTTCTTTGGTTATATCTTAATTGCAACTATGTTTGTTCCTCAAACCTGACATGCTTGAGCTATGTACATGTATAACACACTTTCATTTGAGAGTCCAGACATTCCACCATTCATGTGAACAAATTGTACTAAACATGGAATAATTAAATTCACACTACCCATTTCTACAGTATCAGTACTATGTTACTATCTGTAGCAGTTGAAACCCAGTAAAACTTAAACAATTAAAACCAGTAAAGAAATTTGTCTGTTGAATAACAGAAAATATGGTATGGAGATTTGAATGAGTAAACTACTAAACAACTTACATGATACCAACAAAATGTCCCAACACAAGCTGATAAATTCCTTGGGTGGCTTGCAGGATGGCTTTGTTTCACCCTCAGTAAACTTTTATCATTGTTGCTCACAGGCTAATCTGAAGGATGATACCACATCTTTCTTTGTTCTGCTGGGTTATTGCACCAGGCTGACTTAATTGGTTGATGTAGGATATTTCACCATCAGTGGAAATTTGACCTAAATTTGAAGCCTGCATGATTTGGTCTGTGATGAAATGTTTGGATGTGAAATAGGATACACGTTAAAGGCCACAGTTTACATATATCTATAACAATATACTGAATTGTGTGTATTAAGAATGGCAAGTTGCCTGGTAATAGCAGTGTAGATAAATGCACTAACAAATGATGGAAAATTAGCATTTCCTATTTCATTATCCCATCACGTTTTGTACTGTGTTATATATACAGTGAAACATACAGCCAAGGGTTCCCAATGGGCATGACAGTGCACTCGCACTCGTTCTAATGTCAATGGTTCTCCTTATTTTGCCGACGAAAGGACTCGGATGGACTGACTGACTGCCTGACTGACTCACTCATTACCGGACAATTTGCGATCTGTAGCCTACTTCGTAGGAATATGTCCAGATCAATTTAGTTTTCGCGCGAACCACTCGACTTGTTTTAGCGGCACTTTTCTTGTTAATTCAAACAAGATAAGCGAATAGATTTAGCATCACAGCATTTCTTGATTTATCGAATGCTTTTGACACAGTGAATTACGAAATTCACCCATATAAACTGAATTGGTGTGTGGCCTTTAGGGAACAATTAATGACTGGTTCCGAAATTACTTTTCCTCTAGATTTCAGTATATCAACATCTAAGCCGATCACTTGTGATGCGCTCCAGGGATCAACACATGGTTCTTTGCATTTCTTGATTTATATTATTGACATATTAAAAACTACCAATATTCTTAGTATCATCCTCTCTGTTCGCGACACTAGTGTTACCTATTCTCAAGCAGACTGGTTGAAACAAGGTACCGTACAGACTTGATGCTAAAGGTCACATACCGTACAGACATGTATCCACATGGGATTTCTCGACTCTCTATACTACAATCCCTCATCAGGACCTTATTGACCGTATAAGTTCATTAATAGTATCTGTGTTCAAGAAAACTGATCGTAGATATATTAATGTCGGAAGCCATAAAGCATTCTTTAGCTCGGCTACATACAAGAAATATCATTCATGGGATGTTTCTTTGTTTATAGAGTTGCTTGAATTTCTCATTAAAAATATCTATGTGAAATTTGGTAACACAATATATCAGCAGCATATAGGTATTCCAATGGGTACTAATTGTGCACCCCTGTTGGCTGACCTGTATCTGTTCTCTTATGAATATGACTATATGCTGGCGCTTTCAAAAACCGATCCACTCAAAGCCCGTTCCTTCTCATTCACCAAACGCTATATAGACGATCTTTTCGCTGTGGATAATCGCTATATAAATGACGCAGTGAAGGATATATATCCACCTTCACTGGATTTGAAGGAAACTACAGATAGCCCTACAGGCACATCATATTTAGATCTATATCTCTATAAAAATGAAGCGGGCATTCTCTCTCGTCGACTTTATGACAAAAGAGATGATTACAATTTCGACATCGTAAACTATCCCTTTCTGGATAGTAATATTCCAGTGGGACCTGCATATGGCGTATACATATCTCGCTTAGTAGCATTTGCTAGATCCTGTGTTAAATGTGATGATTTTAATCAACGTCACAAACATTGTTGCAGAAACTTATAAAACAGGGCTATTCCACCAAGCGCCTCCACTCAAAGTTTCTCA
This sequence comes from Hanleya hanleyi, assembly GCA_036873755.1. Classification (NCBI taxonomy): domain Eukaryota; kingdom Metazoa; phylum Mollusca; class Polyplacophora; order Lepidopleurida; family Hanleyidae; genus Hanleya; species Hanleya hanleyi. The sequence continues at coordinate 46,893 of JAVTVY010017801.1, read as the reverse complement.
AATTTGGCGATACATATCGCATGCTGATAGCAAAATACGAACGTAGCGTGCAAGATCTATGGCGCTACGTTTCGTAACTTGTGTCTAATTCCGCTTAACCCGGGGCTAGGGGCCGTATGAGCCCATGTACTTCAAGATCCTCATGGTACTCATATGAACAGACACAATCAAAGCGTGACTGAGATACATCATTTTTAGATGACGACTCTATAACGAATATTATGGATTAAGAATACTGATCAGCGATACGGATTTGATATTTGGAACATCATGATGTCTTGCCGGCATCATTGAAAACTGTTGACCGCTTCTCTCTTGCAGGAAACAAGCCTATGTTTATGTATACTTTTGTCTTTTTGAATTTGGTGCTAATACTGTTATATGGAAATGGAATAGGTCTTTGGATTATGGACGCGGATATTCTCTAATGGACGACGGCTGGATTATGAATGACGGACTAGACGCTTGTAATTATGAGCTCAGCAAACTTGAAGACTGGTTCTCCCGTAATAAACTGTCACTCAATATTCAGAGGACAAAATTCATGATTGTTAAACCCAGTCAAACTGTTGCACCAACCTTTCTCTGGAAAAATGTCAGTGTGATAAATCGTATTAAACACTGTCTTAGTAAGAAGACGTTAATAGTTATTCACATACACACTATTCTATTCCAACATTACGTATTCCGATATAGTATGGGCGAATACCAGTTCATCGCCCCTTCAAGGGTTGGTACCGTTACAAAAACTTATACGAGTCAAACTTATAATACATGAGCAGTGTGACTAACGTCACAGGACCTACGAAGTACAGTAGGCATTAGGACTCGAACGCGAACTGAACTCTTGGAAATCCCCACCCCCAGTTGAAATCCTGCCTATATTAAGATGGGCACCGCCCAAGTCAGAATCGCCAGTGATTTTCATCAAAAATCACCAGAAATTTTCATCAAAGTAGGTCAGCTCAGAACTTGTTGGTAACAGTCTCCTAATGCGCCTTCATTCCAAAAATAAATAACGATCGCCGATTTAATTTTACAATTTTTTAATTAAAGGAAACAGATTGAATAATATAGATTCAGTAGATTTCAAGCTTTACGTGTGAAAATACATTTACATCTCTTTAATGGTTTTCGGTGCCCTTGTACAGGATCAAAACAACTTTTTGAATCACATTATTTTCCCAACAATACAACAAATTTTATATATAGTACTATAGTAGAAAGGTAGCATTTATGTAGTTTACGGTAATTCAACTCAAGGCCAACACCTTCTCTGCACAAGATAATAATGATTCTATGTCATTCTCCTGAGCATAACCGGTACAAAGACGAATAAATAGCGTCTCTACATCACGTTGTTATCTAGATATATGAGACAACACATTTTGGGTATCGGCAATCTGATGAATGTACTATTCCCGTTTTCTTGTTTCACATAATATTCTATGGCGGTTGATCGGTGATTTTCTTCATTGATAAATGTTAAACCACCTCAGCTTCGTTGTGTGAATCGGAATTGCATTGCTGTGACACACCAACACACTCCGTGGTAGTGATTCTGTATCCCCTAATCGAGGAATCAAAATAGATCAAGATTTGAAATGACAAGAGAAATTTAGACATATTTTGTTTACACATGTAATTTTTTGTTCAAATTATATCCAAGTGTGATATATAGTCAATATTCAAGAGGTACAAAAAAACCAAAGTATGTCCTCATATTTTCACATCCATGCCAAGAAATACTGCATTGAAAAGGGTCCAGTTAGCCTACCCTGTTTTATCGCTCTAATCAGCAAATGGCGGGGTCATATTTCTGCTGTCAAAATTGTATTTCCCTCCAAAGTCTTAACCCTTGAATCCAAGTCACACACTCTCTGATGCAAAGTAATGATTGTCCTAACTATCCGATTAGCACATTATGAACATGTCTTTGGTCATAGTGTACATATCATAACTCACATCAATGTTTTCTGCTATATTATTTCAATGATATGGTTTAACAATTTAAGTTATGCAAACAGCGCTGATTGTTTGAGGGTATATGCAGTAGGCCTATGCTGTCGGGCAATTGTGAAATTGTCCCAGATGCACGTTAAGATTAACCTCAGTAATAGGGCCATGTGGAATGTGGATCAATGACAGGGTATTTTTAGCCGGACAGGACTCGGTGGTGATAACTGATACTCATTAAATGCGATAAAACGCTGGAGCAAAACGGACCACAGTTTTCTTGGTATGATGATCAAAGTTACTTTATCTAGTTAAATTCTACCCAAAGAAAATAAATTAGGATCCTTTAAACAGCCGTCATGGCTTTGTTTCACCTTCAGTAAACTTTTATCATTGTTGCTCACGCAGACTAATCTGAAGGATGATACCACATCTTTCTTTCTTCTGCTGGGTTATTGCACCAGGCTGACTTAATTGGTTGATGTAGGATATTTCACCATCAGTGGGTAATTTGACCTGAATTTGAAGCCTGATGTGGTCAATGATGAAATGTTTGGATGTGAAATAGGATACACGTTAAAGGCTACAGTTTACATATATCTATAACAATATACTGAAGTGTTAATTATAAATCTAATTTTAATCAGAATTATTTCAGCTCAGAAATTGCTGTTAACAATGCCCTAATGCACGTTCATGCCAAAAATCAAGGTTCTAATGTCAACGGTTCTCCTTATTTTGCCAACGAAAGGATTCGGATGGACTGACTCACTGACTCATTACCGGACAATTTGCGATCTGTAGCCTACTTCGTAGGAATATACCGCTCTTCCAAGAAATGTATATCCTTCCTATATCTAAATTTAATGCCCATTGTAGTCTTTTATTCTGTCACAAATGTATTCACCGGTTCGCTTTTTTTTCTACCTTGTATCAGCAATCAGCAATACATCAGTATCCAACCTACGATTCTATACCAACATGTGTGTCTATCTCAGCTAACATTCCGGACTGTTCCAGTATGTTCGTAATAAGCATATTTTTCGTAAGTTTCTGTACATTGTTATTTATATTCGTGGTAAGGAGCCTTTATCGCCTTGAGTATTTTTGTAGAGTCCCTGACAAATTAAGTAACTATACTTCTAAATTGATTGTCAAATGCTAGTTCAAGAATACTGCTTGTAAATATGTCACTGTAAAATATGCTTCCTTTATTCATCGATAACTTACTAATATCCTACTCTCGCTGTTCTACTTATACATTATTATTATGAGATAAAACGACAACTTCTGGGTTTTACTTTCGCCTCGATATAATAATGTCAGATTCTATGTTAACATATTTATCTATTTATATCTTGTGATAAAGTTTCTAATCAAATCACATAATCGCTCTGAAATATTTGTATCTATACCTCTCAAGCCGGTGTAAGGGGCCGTGTGTATCTATACCTCTCAAGCCGGTGTAAGGGGCCGTGTGATCATATCATAAAAGATGTCCACTTGAACAGCTACAGTAAAAGCATGGCTGGGATACAAATCATCAGAGGGACAATTTTGGTTCTTGTGATGATTTTAGAAATATGCAGTCGGTATATTTGTCTGTGGGGTAATTTGATGTCTTCAGAGTACACCGGCACCGTTTCCCACCATCCTTTTAATGTTGCATTTAATTGGTATCCTGCTTTTGCAAGTTGAACATCCCTAATTGATCTATAATTGCTGCAAAAAGCAACGGTATGCTACTCACAAGATTTTATAGCGAACAAAATCGAGCTATAAATGACGCAGTGAAGGATATATATCCACCTTCACAGAATCTGAAGGAAACTAAAGATAACCCTAACGACACATAACATTTAAACCTTTATATCTATAGAAATGAAACGGGCCTTCTCTCTCGTCGACTTTACGATAAAAGATGATTACAATTTCGACATCGTCAACTATCCCTTTCTGGGCAGCAATATTGCAGTGGGACCTGCATATGGCGTACAAATATCTCGCCTAGTAGCATTTGCTAGATCCTGTGTTAAATATGACGATTTTAAGCATCGTCACAAAACGTTATTGCAGAAACTTATCAACGGGTATATACTACCAAGCGCCTCTACTCAAAGTTTCTCAAATTTGGCGATACTTATCGCATGCTGATAGCGAAATACGAGCGTAGGGCGCAAGATTTATGGCGTTATGTATCGCAACTTGTGTTTAATTCCGCTCAACCCCGGGCTAGAGGCTGTATGAACCCATGTACTTCAAGATACTCATGGTGTTCATATGAACAGGCACAATCAAAGCGTGACTGAGATGCGTCATTCTCCAGATAACGACTTTGCAACGAAATCAAATGGATTAAGACTGCTGGCTAGCGATACGGATTTGTTTTTGGGGGACATCATGATGTCTTGCCGGTATGATTGAAAATTGTTGACCGCTGCTCTCTTGCAGGAAACTAACCTATGTTTGTGTATTCTATGATCGTTGTTTCTTTTCTTTTTTTTACTCTGGTACTAATGTTGTTATATGGAATATAAAAAAAATCCGCGTCCATAATCCAAAGACCTAATTCATATAATAGCATTAGCACCAAATCAAAAGAATAAATCATAGTATACATAAAACTAGGCTAGTTTCCTGCAAGAGAGAAGCGGTCAACAATTTTCAATGATGCCTGGAAGATATCATGATGTTCCAAAAATATCAAATCCGTATCGCTGATAATTATTCTTGATCCATATGATTTTCGTCCTTAAGTCGTCATCAGTCATGATGTATCTCAGTCACGCTTTGATTGTGCCTGTTCATATGAACACTATGAGGATCTTGAAGTACATGGGTTCATACGGCCCCTAACCCCGGGTTAAGCGGAATTAGAAACAAGTTACGGAACGTACCGTCATAGATCTTTCACGCTACCCTTGTATTTTGCTGTCAGCATGCGATATGTGTCGCCAAATTTGAGAAACTTCGAGTGGAGGCGTTTGGTGGTATAGCCCTGTTTTATATGTTTATGCAATAATTTTTCTGTGACGTTGACTACGACGTGACTACGACGAGGTTCTCAAACGTTTTTAATTCGAAAAAAATTCAGCAGCGCTTTCGTAGGGCACAAGATTGTTTTTCATTCGTATTGGCGTTTCAAGAAAGTTGCATATATTAATGATAGTTCATCTGAAATGGTACATTATTTGAATTAAAATACAGTTAAATCGTCGACCAACGCTCAAGAAAACAGGTAAGGCTTCGTAGATCGACGATCCGTGGAAAGAAATACTCAGGAATCAGTCGCATTCGCCTGAATCACACTGATCTGTCAACATTTATGATTGTTTACATATGCACCAACCATCCATTGTAGCCGAGACTGTATATTCTGTTTACACCTCTCATTCTCACAATGTATTTTTATTTATATTGACACATATTGCTTTACACTCCAGCCAGACCCTTTTTAGTTCCTTTCCCCAGTATAAATGTTCTGAAGTTTTTTTTATCCCGAGAGATTTACAGAACTACAATAATTTTTAACGCAACACACTTGAATTTATTTGCTTCAAAACATGGTTTTAGAGAAATTGTAAATTTGTTATGCAAATTTAGTTTACTGAATTCCTTCAATATGTTGTATACAAGGATATATCTAGTTACATATTTTTATCCTGAGAGATATTTTTATCCTGAGAGATTTACAGGACTACAATATATTTTTTAACGCAACAAACTTGAATTTATTTTCTCCAAAACATGGTTGTAGACAAATTGTAAATTTGTTATGCAAATTTAGTTTATTGAATTCCTTCAGTATGTGTATACATGCATATATTTCATTACATATTAATGTACTAATGCTTTTATCAAATTGTTTTGAAAGTAATTTAATCAATTTTTTGGCCGCTGATCATATAAATGAATACATACAGCAAGAAGTAAAATCGTTTTCAATAGATGTGAAGGACACTCACATTCTACAATATTTCTACCTTCAATGTCGGAAGTACCGCCTATATGCAAAGGCAAATAGCCATTGTGTGAAGAGGTATTCCAGATACCATTTCAACACCCATGCACAGAGGTTCACCAAACATAATAGGCGATAGACGATACCTACAAACCGTATTTCTTCAATAATATGAAGCGTAAAATCAAAGAAAGAGATAACTCTATTCTGCCATATCCTGTTGCGAGTGGATTTACTCCTAAACCCATCAATATAGAGCGAGACTCATAAAAATAAGAACCGTCCTATAATGTTATGGAGACTCAATAAAGACTAATAACTTTATGGAGATTTACATTAAAACATCCGACGACATATGCGGCGAAGAAATAAATGGAGAAAACAGGCTAGACTACATTAAGTAAATCTTCTACATTACCAGTGACATCTTCAGTATTATCAGGACTGTATAATATCAAATACAAGACCGACAACTCGGATGATATCAAATGTAGATATCCAATTCTAAAAGGGGAACCGGTAGCGGAATCTCATTTGTTCGTTGCTGACAGAAAGGGGTATTTCATATGAAAAATTGTGGAAGAAAATACAACACCTTATTTAAATGAGATCTTTTGAAGAGCTCCAAGTGTGTATAGATTATCAATAGACTATACCGTACTTGTGAAAATAAGTGGCGAGATACTAAAATTGATAAAACACAGAAGAAATTGTCTAGCTGGTGGAGACACAGTCTAATTTTATAACGATTGAAGAAAATAAACTTGATACATTCAAAAATACTCAGCTTGAAATAGAGACATGAAGAAAGAAAAAAAATGAAAGGAATAATACAAAGAACAAAGACAAATGGGTTAAAGATATTGAAGACCAGCAAATTTTCATCTTTAGATATTTTGGAAGAACATTCACTGTTTTAAGAAAACTATATTTTACAAGGTTTACACTGGGAGGTATGAATGCATACTTAGGCAAACTAGGGGCTCACTCGGATCATTAAAACAGAGGCTGAGAAAAGGGGGAAAATAAAAAAAAGCTTTGGCTTTGACGGATTTCGGTAGAATTCTACCGTTGGAGGCAATTTGTTTAAAACTCAGCTAACACAGGTTTCGAGAGAGGGAATTTCTCTTAAGAGAAAAGGGGTGAGTTGTAATTTGAACTAGCGCCAGATCTGACACTCAGTAGCTGACCGTCGTCCATGAGAAAATTCCGGGTTCATAATAGAGAGTAATTCAAGAAAGATGAGAAATATTATTAAAATAGATAAAACGATGAATTATTGAGAAGAAAAAAGTGGTATTAATAAGTTCAGTGTTCGGATAAAATATAATCATTTAAACAGCTTGAACATTTCAGCGCTTGAGTTTCCGAAATAGCAGCACATGCAGTGTTTTCCCAAAATGATTTTACTTGTTACAGGATCTCTATCAACAAGGTGGACAGAAGCAAGGTGGGACATGACATCGTAATAAAAGTTAAATATTTTAGTGGCTATAGATTTAGTGTATTCATATGTAATACACATCGGTTTGGTTAACTTTTTTGTTACAGAGTTGAAAATAGCTTCGTTTTTCAGGGTCCTTTGAATATTGATAATGCTCAGTGCTTCGTCCATGTATTTCAGTTTCAATAACAGCCGGTATTGGGGCGGCTAACGAGGTAGATTTTGTTCGCTGAACGATATAATCGAAAGAACGCAATATATTGTCATACCTTGGTCATGATTTGTGGGAATTGTTTGTTGATGATCGGGAATAGACATTCTGAAAAACTTTCTCTGACCATCTCCCGTGTTGATGACTTAATAGTTGACTAACATTGGAGTTTTGAGACCCTTGACGTTGTCATATGAACCACTGAGTCACATTTCAGCATCCAGAATAAATCCTTGTCACGCATTTTTCACTCTAATCCGTGAAAGAATTCCTTGCAAGATGGGTAGACCATGTCTATGAGCAACTTTAAAGTCAAATTCCCCCATGCATTACAACATGAATCTGGCGAAAAGGCAGAGTTTCGAAGTGCTCCAATTGAGTATGGCGGCTTACATGTAGTCTTGTCTCTGGCTTTGGTGAAAACTGGTTACAATATCATGCTTAAGATATTCACCAGATGTCATTAATGTTAATTAATGTGTATCCATATGTATCACTGACAAACCGCCTTTCTTCAATAAAATGAAGAGTAGAATCGAAGAAAGACAAAACTACACTCTCGGCCACAATTGTGGTGCATTGATAAAAATATCAAAAGATTGACAGGAAAGGCGAATGAGATTGATTCTTGAGTATTTCTATCCACGGTTTGTGAATTCCCGAAGAATTACCTTTCTTGCGCTTTGGTCGACAATCTACCTTCATTGGATTTCGAATAGTGTTGAACTATGGTACACTATTCGAATTCCAATAGAGGTAGATTGTCGTCCAAAGCAAAAGGAAACAGGTGATGCTTCGGAGATTTACGAACTATCGCGAGAAACTCAAGAATCAATCCGATTCGGCAGAACTACAGTGATCTGCCAAAGTTTCGAAATGATTACCAATGCACCAACCATTGTGACCGAGACTGTATTTTCTGTTTCCACTTCTCATTCTTACAAGGTACTATTTATTGTCTACTGTTTTACAAGTTTGACTTTTCTTAGTTTGACCTTTTACAGGACTACAATAAATTTTTAACGCAACAAACCCGAATTTATTTGTACCAAAACATGGTTTTAGACAAAGTGTACATTTGTTATGCAAATTTTAGTTTACATGTACTTGAATTCGTCCAGTTTGTGTATACATACATATATTTAAAGGTGAACTGAAAAGCTTTTCAATGTTCTGTTAAAATGTCATAAAACAAGAACCCGAATTTATTTGTATCAAAACATGGGTTTTAGACGTAATGACGTCACATTTGAATAAAACTTGAATGAAGGGGACCACTATAACGTCATAACGTTCTACAAACCAAGAAAGCAAAGTTTTCAAGACGGATTTATAACAGGATAACTTAAATATTGTTATTAGTACAATTTTGCAAACTATGTTTGCCCAAAAACGTATAAAAGTTATGTCACATAAGACAAGATGTATATAAGCAACAATTTAGATAAAATTAAAAGCTTTGCAGTTCACCTTTAAATTACATATTAATGTACTAATGTTTTATCAAATTGTTTTAAAATTAATTCACATGATGATAACACACATTCGTTATATCTTATTGTATCTGGTGTTATTCGAGATATATAATTAGATTTTATGGCCGTTGATCATTTGAATGAATATATAAAATTCGCCTCCAAAACACGTGAAGGAAACCGATAGCATACATAGAAAACCACATTCAGCCATATTTCTTCTTCCTTTGTCGAAAGTACCGCCTATATGAAAACGCAAGCAGACGTTGGATGAATAAGTCTTCCTGGATATGCTTTGACAACCATTTCAAACCCCATACCCAATGTTTCGCCAAAGTTTATGTCTTTAAAAAAAAATAATAAAAAAATAAATAAAAATAAGAAGCGTAAAATAAAAGAAAGAGAGAACTGTATTCTGACATATCCTATTGGGACTGGCATTTAATCCTTAAACCAACAATGGATATAGCGAGACGCACAAACATAAGAACCACCCTATAATGCTAAGGAGACCTAATAAAGACTCATAACTGTATGGAGATTTACTTTAAAACATTCGACGACATATGCGGAGGAAGAAAAAAAAACAAGCTAGAGTACATTAAGTTATCTTCTATACATTACTCGAGTATATGATATCGTCAGTATTATCACGATTTTATTATACCAAATAAATCATTCGTAGACAATTTAAAGCTCAGTCGATTTACTGAATAGAAGCCGAGAAAAATGAAAAATGATAAAAATGTTAGATCGAACGGATTCCTGAAGACTTTTGGGGACAATTTGATTGACACTCAGCTATCGCAGGTCTCGAACGAGGGGGAGGAGGGGGGAGATGGGGGATTTCTCGGAAGTTAAAAAGAAAAGAGTTGATAACCTATCTTCCAAGCGCAACAAACTGAGAAACTTCATAAAAACAAACTGGTTATTAACTATAACTTGATCTGTATTTTTAATAGAATCAAAACGGGGTTATTCTTCTCAGGAAGGTATATTACAGAAAACAGAGTGACCTAAAGATCTAAGTATAAAAAACGCCATGGCATAATATATTTTGAGATCCGACATTCAATAGCTAGCCGTCATCCATAAAAAAATCCGGATCCATAATCGAAAAATATAAATAAAATAGATAAAATGATGAATTATGTGAAAAAATGGTATGCACATGATGAATAGGTTCACTGATTGGATCAAATGTACAGATATGTCGCGAGGTCAAAATGGGTAAAGGAATTTTATATGATATATGGAAATTAATTATGTCTCTCGGACAAATGACATGAACAAAAAAATAGATGGAAATTATGAAATGTGGCTCTCCTGGGTTGGAAAATAACGGTGATCAAATCACTCGATCTTATCAACACATATACATCTCTTCTTCGCCTTGCAAAGTCCTCCTGATTTTTATTCAGAGGATACTTCCCTTTTGAACTGAGACAATAAAATGAAACCTATTCACTCTGAAGCCATCACAGATTCTCTAATTCTTTGTAAGATGATAGCAGCTTCGGGTAAGCACCTCTTCAACTCATCTGTAATATTCGAGATCAAGTCATCAAGCTATCATTCGAAGTACCCATGACCTCATCGTATGAAGTGGAGAGTGAAGTCCATCATTGAGTGTCGATATCTGAAACATCAGACGGCTTTCCATAGCAATTGTCATGTAGGTGCCGACAATGGAAGAATATAAATGTAGTAGCCATAAAGACTTTACGTATGTGCTGTGATGGCTTCAGTTCTGAACTCGGCGATCATACTCGATATCATGGTCCAAGGGAAACTATTCACAATTAGCAGCTGGATGATGGTTTACAATTCTGATCTCCCTTTAGTACACAATTTTAACGTCTAGAAAAATGTACATATTGAACGACGGATAAGATACATATAGAGTGATAGTGAGAGTAAAGGACGATTTATTATTTCACCAGAGGAGGCCATGAGAATCAAAAAAGGCTTGTCGTGGAAACTGTGATGCCCCAAGTGGGTGAGCAGCATGCGTTTTGTACAATGTCTGTTACCATGAGGTTAGATTAATTTCCTCTACATGATGGCTGTACATGGATAGTCGCACATGTCCAGCCAATCATAACCGTAGTTAATGGTATCGTCGCTATATGATCGAAATAGCGCTGACCGCGACGTTAAACTCTAACTCACTTACTCACTCACTTCTTCAAACTACAATCTCATTAGTAGTAGACAAAAGGCTTTTCGAACCACATTTCACCCGGATGTAAAAATGACGTCACTTCCGGTTTGGGTGAATGGAGCGTGACCTTTGAACATGTCCAGACTTGTCTGTGTCTGTTGATGTACTGGGGTTTTTCCCGGTCGCCATAATGGGAAAATGGCGGACAATGGCCGCCAATGGCGGATAGTGACCGGAAAGACCCGAAGGTGGCGGCCATTGTCCGCCATTTTCCAAAATGGCGGATAATGGCGGCTAGTGACCGGAAAGACCCGAAGGTGGCGGCCATTGTCCGCCATTTTCCAAAATGGCGGATAATGGCGGCTATTGACCGGAAAGACCCGAAGGTGGCGGCCATTGGCCGCCATTGTGGGGAAAAACGTATAAAAGGGGTGATTTTTAGTGGTTTGGTGTATTCATTGCACTACCCAACGGAGCTATCTGACCTACCTGCCTGCCTGACCACCCTGCCTGCCTGCCTGCCTGCCTGCCTTCCAGCCTGCCTGACCAGCCTGCCTGCCTGAACCATTCGGACGAGAGGAGGGCCTCACTGGAGCATGAGACGTGGAGAAGATTTTCCATGGGACCCAGCAGCACCTCCAGCTGAAGTCTTGCCCCAAGACGAGCGTGTCAGTGACATTTATCGACGTCACTGGGCTACCATACGCCATTGTTTTCACCGTGACCGTCGTCTATTGGACTTGTATAACTTTCGGCTGCAGGACCTCACGTATCTGTCTACCTATGCCGAGAACATTTTCACAGACCAGGTGACAGCGTTCACGTTGAATATGACATTCGGGTACATCTTACGGCACAAGGAGACGGACCAGGTGCGGTATTATTACCCCAGCAATAATACCTATGTGTTTGACCAGCCGTTCACGGTGACGGATGCGATTTCTCTGGAGCCATTCATCGATCAACTGACTACGTTGGACCCATTGGAATGGGCGCGGTTGCAACGCCCCAATACCAAATGGCTTGTGGAAATGGTGACCAACGTCACATTTTTCGTCACCAAAATGAGAGATCATCCTATCGGTGCTCCTGTACTACTACCACCTTGGCTGCTTCATCGACCCGGACTGTATGCATTAACGCGCGGGGCACATGGACCCTACAAAGACCGGAAATGTCTGTTTCGGTGTTTGGCCGTGCATCTGGACGAGTGTAATCCCCAGGCTTGTGATAGAGTGGCCAATGGCTATTGGGAACAGTATTTAGAGGAGCAAGACTTGGATGAGCGGCAGTTCCGTGGAGTTCCGTTCAAGTATTTGGATGACGTGGAAACTCTGTTCAACATCAATATCTGTGTATACCGATTACGATGCGAGGAGGACATATTTGTGGCTGAATTGGTTCGTCGTTCAACAGAACGGTATGCTTCTACCATGAAAGTCAATGTCTTCGACCACAATGGGGTGAGTCATTTTTCGCTGATCTACAATATGGGCCTGTACGCCCAGTCCTACAGTTGTGCCCAATGCCATCGGGTGTTTCACCACTCTTGGCACCTACATCAGCACGAGAAGATTTGTGACAACAGTGTGAAGCGAACATTTCCTGGCGGTGTGTATCATAATACGCCTACTATTTTCGAGGAACTGGCCGATGAGGGTCTTATCATACCGGAGGAGGACCGTTATTTTCCCTACCGGGCGTGTTACGATTTTGAGGCCCTGTTGGAGCCCATGGACATGTTTTCAGCGAAAACGCAGTGGACGCAGCGCCATATTCCCCTCAGTGTCAGCATTTCCAGCAACGTACCTGGCTATGACGCTGCACCGGTCTGTTTTGTGTCCACCGGGGATTCCCATGAGTTGATCACCCGCATGATGGAGTATTTAGAGGAAGTCAGCGCGGCCAGTACGGAATTGTTGGTGTCCAAGTTCCAGGACGTACTGGACCAACTGGACGATCGAATTCCTATACCGGGTGTATCGTTTAGTGACGACGAAGAGTCCGAGTCCGAGTCCGAGTCGCAGCCGGAACCCATGCAGTCGCAGGATGTCCCTTTACCTAAACCGTATGCGGAGAAATTGAAAGCGCGCTTCCTACAATACCTAGGCCAGTTACCGGTGCTCGGTTTCAACTCGGGGCGATACGACTTGAACATGGTGAAGGAATTTCTCTACCCATACTTGGCCCAGGCTAATACCATCAAGTCCGTCATCAAGAAGATCAATAATCATATGGCCCTCACTACCACATCACTCCATTTCCTGGATGTACGGAACTACTTAGCTCCCAATTATAGCTATGATCAGTGGGTGAAGGCGTATGACTGTGCACAAACCAAAGGGAGGTTCCCTTACACGTATATATCGACGCTCGACCGTTTGGAGGAAACACAGTCGCCACCCCGGGACGCGTTCTTTGACGATTTGAAGCAAGTGGAATGTCCGCAAGACACGTACCGGGAACTACAGCAGGTATGGAACGATCAACACATGCAGACCTTGCGAGATTTCCTCATATGGTATAATAACTTAGATGTGGTTCCTTTCCTGGAAGCGGCCGAGAAAATGGTTCAACTCTTTCGTCGTGAGATGCACGTCGACATCTTCAAGGAGTGCTTGAGTTTACCGGGTCTGGCGCTTCGCCATCTTTTTCAAGAGTGTCCTACCTACTTCTCGCTGATACAGCAAAAAGATGCGGACATGCATGATTGTCTAAAGCAGAACATTGTCGGCGGACCTAGTCTTATTTTTCACCGTTATCACGAGAAGGACGTCACTACTATCCCCGGTGGGAAACCCTGTGCTAAGATCATCGGATTCGATGCCAATGCCTTGTACCTGTGGTCTCTGGCCCAACCTATGCCCAGTGGGCATTATACACGCTGGTTGGCAGAAGGCCAGCATTTCACACCGCAACGCACTCCCTACAAGCATCTGGCTGACCAGTGGTTGGATTGGGAAGCCTATCGACGGGGAATTTATATACGCCATCAGACCAACGCCACAGAGAAGCGCATAGGGGATCGTCGACTCCCCGTCGATGGGTTTGCCCTGGTGGGTAGAACACCCACCGTATTCCAATTTTACGGCTGCTATTGGCACGGCCACGGATGCCATTTCAGCGCTGGACGCTTCAACGAACGACGTGGAAAAACACCGGAAGAATTACGCGAAGAAGTGCAGGAGAACGGCGATTACGTGAAAGAGAGAGGATACCATCTCATTGAAATCTGGGAGTGTGAATTTCACACCATGTGCCAGGCCCTCCCACATTTACGTCGTTTCCTAAAAGAGCGCGAGTACCCGCTCAGTCGTCGGCGACTCCTGAGTCTGCCACAGATGTTCGACGCCATTCGTTCCGGCGACCTCTACGGCTTTGTCGAATGTGATCTGCATGTTCCCGACACTCTCAAGCCCCTCTTCGCCCAGTGCCCTCCCATCTTTAAGAACACGCTGGTGGGTCGGGATGATATTGGAGACACCATGGGGGCCTATGCTGAGCAACACGAGTGTTTGCCTCGACCTCGACGGATGTTGTTTGGCAGTATGTGGGCAGAGAAAATCTTGCTGGGCACTCCGCTACTACAGTGGTACATGAGCCACAGTCTGGAAGTCACACGCATATACCAAGTGATACAGTACGTACCCAACGCCTGTTTTGCGGAGAATGCCGACATCGTGACGTCTGCCCGTCGTCAAGGTGATCAAGACCCGAGTAAGGCCATCATCGGTGAATCGTGGAAATTGACGGGCAATGGCTATTATGGCAAAACGGTCACGAACCAGGATAAGCACGTGAACGTGAACATCTGTACTATCTCACAAGCCCGCAAAAAAGTGAATTCTCCTCTGTTTCGCTCCGTGGAGGTCATCGATGACGACACCTATGAAATCACTTTAGCTAAAAAGACTATCCTTTACAACCTGCCCCTGCAGATTGGATGTATGGTATACCAGGTGGCCAAGCTGAGGATGCTCCAGTTTCTATATGATGTCATGGGTGTGTATTTTAATCCATCAGACTGGCAACTCATGGAGATGGATACGGGCTCGGCCTACATGGCCGTCTCTAATGCGGATTGGGAGTCCCTGGTCAAACCCGAGTTACGTGCACAGTATGAAGCGGAACGGGACCAGTGGCTACCTCGACGTGACCATTACCAGTACGATAACCGTACGCCGGGCCTCTTCAAGCTGGAGTGGGGTGGGGATGCCATGATTGCTCTCTCCTCGAAAACGTATTACTGTTACGGTGGAGACGAAAATAAGTTTAGCTGCAAAGGGGTGAACCGGCGCGATCCCAACATTGACAAAGCCTTGTACCTGAACGTGCTGCAAAGCCAGGCCAGTGCGAGTGGGACTAACCGAGGATTTCGTGTGGTGGACCACCAGATGCGGACGTACATCCAGCAACGAGACGCCTTTACTTTCTTTTACCCGAAACGGAAAGTCCTTCCCGATGGCATCAATACCACTTACCTGGACTTGTGAAAATTCCGAACTATATGACTTTTGATACACGAGTTAAAAACTGTAAAGTCAGGATGGCCGAGTGGTCTAAGGCGCCAGTTAACAGTGCTGGTCTGCGAAATGCAGAACGTAGGTTCGAATCCTACTCCTGACAGTTTTACATACCACTTGTATTCTATTGTACATACCACCTGTATTCTATTGTACATAGTCTAACCCTTCTTGTTCACTTAAATAAAAAAAATAAAAAAAGTCAAAACCATCATTTTGTGTTTTTCATGAATCTTTTTTATTGAACATCAATGAACGTCAGAACAACAACGTCATAACATAAAAAACAATAGTACTGCGCAGTGCATTGAATTAAGTTAACCAGAGAAATGGAGCATGCACATTAAAACGAGAGGCAGTCCAGTCATAGACGAGTACATCACGGTCTTCGGCTTGACAATAATCATCAAACATTTGTACGATCGTTTGCATAGAATGTCCTCTACTCCGGTGAGTGAGATAAAACACACAGTACTGTCCGCAGACACTACTCAAGGGTCCTTGTAATCTTTGAGTACTCCAACGCCAGACTGTAGTAGATATGTCCATGAATTTCACCAAATCAGAATGCAGGGGTGCAAGTCCGTAGGAATCAAAGTATTCGCCTTGGCCTAGGGTGTCCACGTACACAGCCACCCAATGTTCACCGGGTCGAGACCCAGGGTCTGTATTCAGGATGTAGGCTGCTGGGGTAGTGGAGTGGGTGGGAAACACATTGCGTGGAAACACACCTCGAAAGGGTACCCGAGGATCTCGCTGGAGTATGGCCATCAGCTGCTCTGTATCCATGACTCTAGCTGGCGTAGTCACACAGGACGTTTCTTTGCTGATCCACGCTGATGACGTTATCAAACTCGGCGTAGCAAATCACGTTAATGGTCTGGGCTAGAGCGACCGCAAAACGCAGTTCCAACCGTAAGTTTCCTTTCTTGAGCAAGGCCAGTTGATGATCGTGTTCCAAGGTGGGGGTGAGGTCGAAGGCGAACAAAGTGTACCCCTTGCTAAAGTCTCGTCGACTGATGGTATTTCCTTCGTCCTGGTTGTTTTGTCTTGTGGCTGTAAACAGGTTCAGGTAGCTCCGCACATAGTGTTGGTTACCAAAATCCGGTTGTAATGGACGGGCTGGGATTTGATGGCCGGCCACGTGCAGTGCCAAAAAGTTGAGGTTGAAATGTTGAAATTGGAACGGATTCTCACCCCACTGTCCATTGAAAGCGGTGTTGGTCACACACGCCAGGGTAAGACGTTTAGGGAGATCCCCTAGAAATAAATTTTCACGATTGGCCATCATCGTACCTGCTGGCACAGAGAACACCTTGGTCTGTACGCGTCGGATGGGGTACAGGGCTGGTTTTTTCGATAAGGCTTCCATGTGACTCAGCAACACACCCTGTTGCAAATCCACCGTACAGACAAACAGGGCTGCATCTTCAATGACGATGTTGTATTGGGGACCAGCAGCTCCATCGGCCATCAAGGCGAACGTGGGTGTGGAACGGATCAACTTGATCTTGATGGATACACCGTTCATCATGTAGCGGTCTTGCAGGAACAGATCGGCGTGCAGTCGTCCCATCATATCGACGGACTTTAGTGGCTGTAAACTGGCTGCGATTGGCGAACCCATTATTGCCAGGGGCGACGCTATTCATGGCTCCGGGTGTATCCCTGTAATACAGCGAGGCTTGCAAGGGTGATTTTTTGGCATCTTCGCCGTACGACAACAGCGTCTCGATGTAGGCTCGGTACGGGTACGTATTGGTGGACGTACTGATGAGTTTATCGTTCAGACTGATATCCACCTGTTGGAACAAGGAGTGCAGCCAAAGATTCACCGGGCCTACCACCGCATCGTCCGCTATGGGCGTCCCGTCGTTGTCCATTATTTTGGCTTTCACGTACAAGTACGTGTGGGATAAATCCAGGTAGGCCGTATCTTTGTTTTCAATGGTAAATTCCAGGGGTCCCGTACCCGTCAGACTAGCCAGGGGTCGATGTTCTACCCAACGTCCTTCGGCCACACTGGTCTGTGTGGGTGGAATAGTCCACAAACCCAATTCACTGTTGGTAGACGGACACGACTCGGAGTGAATGAATGCCATTATGCGAAGATGTCTCTCTTACTCTTCTTTTTCTTCCGGGGTGTGCGTCGTCGGTGTGTCTGTCGTCGAATGACTCTTCGCTGTGCCCGTGGTTGTCTTTTAAGGGCTTTGGCGATCAAGACGCTGCCTGCTTCTCGGGCCCGTCGTTTCAAGGCTTGTCGGGGTGCCGTGCCTCCCAAGACATTACCGGCCACGTGCAGTCCACTGCGTACCGCTTGTTTACCCACCGCTTTGACACCCCGTGTCACCAAGGGCAAGAACGTTTTGACGATGCTGCCCAGTATGTTACCCAATCCGTGACCTCGTTGCATGCGTGCACCGCTAAAGATGGGCAAGTTCCCTCCCGTTTGTTTCTTGTAGTAGTCGGCATAGCTGGGCGTATGGCACTGGTAAGGCACGTACATTATACGAAGTGAGGAGAACGGGCTTGTCGGAAATGAAGTGTCAGCACCACTTTCCCTCGTTCGAATGCGACCGGGTGTCCCGTGTCATCTCTTATATCCACCGTGATCGTGTTGATATCGGTATGTCGTACGGGTAGGTAGAGTATGTGGTTGAAACTCTGGTTGACTTGATCGCCATACTTCTTTCTAATGGGTACCACCCGTAACAGAGGTGTGTTCACATCGCCCACAATATGGCTGTCCACTGCGTCCGAGTAGACGTAGAGTCCGTACATACCTACTTTCATATCCATCACAACGTCACCGTTGTCGGTGGTGGGCCCCGTGTAGACGCTGTAAGGCAGACCTAACATTTGCTGTAGTCTAGGACTGAGTTTCACACCCACGTTAGGGCTGAGCAGGATACAGGCCTTGTCGTTGTGTGCGTTGACATCGAAGATCACGTGATTCTTGAAGGGATAGGATTTCAGGGGTCTTGAACTATTCGTCACCTTCCGTAGAGACTTGTAATTCAACAAGGTGAGCAGACCCTCTATGAACGTCTTGGGCGTATCGTATTGGCCTTCGGGGAGAGTCAGTCGGTTTACTTTGCCTTCGTAGGTCACTTCGTACCATACTTCTTCGTCTCGCACGTTGTACCACGAATAAGGGTATTGAATATCCACCAGTCCACATTCCCACCGTCCAGGTAAATGCAACGGTTGTGGTAATTGAGTCACGTACTTGGCCAAGGTGTTGTCAGGAAACACATCGAGCGAACTGTTACTGGGCAACGTGAGGTAAAACATGACGACTGAGCTTTCTGGCTTCTGCACCGGGCTTTAATAGGGCTCCCACGCCTTGGGCGGCTGACCTTGGCGTCGTGATCGTCGCGGCGGTGCGGCCGGCATAGAGATCGCATAGGGGTGAAAAGAACGGTCCCGCCGTGAGGGTGTTTTGGGAGGAGTCTGCGGTTGCCATTCCCAGGTATGGGGAAGTCCAGAGGGTGCTTGCATCCAGTTCCAGCGTTCACGATTTCCTACCAATTCTCGAGGGACGTGTGTGTCTTTCAACGCTCTAGCAAAGGCTTCCCAGCCCGGTGGATTAGAGTGTTTGCGAGAACGTACCGTATCGTTGATCAGATCGGTGATATGAGACCCCGGGACCGCTTGGTTTCCAATAAGCAGCTGCCCCTGGTCGGTCCAACCCATATCAGGATTCTGTTTCACCCGGTCCAACAATAAACGAGCCTTGATCTTGAATGCCTTAGGGACACTGGCCAACACTTCCTCTTCGAGCTGAGGTGAGGCAGAGGATGAGGTTGTTGGTGTTGGTGTGGGTGGTGTAAGTGGTGTAAGTGTTGGCGCTGCGGGTAGTGGTGGTGTACTACCCCTATATTGATCCATAAACGTCTTGTACCGGTTCAGCGTGTGATGGTAGAGTTGAATTTTCTCGTGATCGGGTAGTCGACTATACTATTCATCTCTTCGTCGAGAGACTGGAGTTGTTGCACCGTGGCAGGTACGGGATAGGGTGATTGCAAACTCTGTAACAGTCGAGGTTCGACCAGCATCATTTTTTTCGTATGTTCCATGTTTAGCGTCCCAAGATGGCCCCTACTAACGGTCCCAGTACGGTGGCGGCTAAGGGTGCGAGGAGTGCTCCGAGAAATCCACCTCGCTGTAACACCTGTTTCTTTTTCTTTACACTGCCCGTCTTCTTCACCAGCGTTCGGAGACCCGTCTTGTGCCGTTGCAATTTCCCTTTCTGCAGGAGACTGAGAGGAACATTCCCTTTTAACACATTATGAGCCACTTCACACAAACACCGTACCAATTCTGCGTCCGCGCCGCGCACCAGGGCCCGGCCCACCTCCGGTGGCGCGCTGCGTAATACGCGGAGGGCCGGCGCGTGCTTGCGTATCCGTGCAGACATGATGAGGAAGTGAATGCTAGAGGGGGTTGTCTTCTTCTTTTATTTGGGTGTGTACACCGTCTGGAACTCGCCGGGGGAAATGTGGGTGCGCAATCGAAGTGCCGAGGGTGTCTCTTGTTTCAAGTCGATGAGTAGATACCCGTGAGCCCCTTGGGTAGCATCTTCAAAGGCTTCCCGCACAAACGCCGTGTTTTTAGGGTACATCTGTTTTGCCAGGTGCATAATTTGTGATGCGTCTCTGGGGTTTTTGAATAAGACCACACACTGAGCATTCAAACTGATGTTCCTGTGCTCTTTGTTCTTACTGAAGAGATTCTGCACGATGTAGATGATGCTCAACCGACGATGATGGCTTCCTTTGGTAAAGAGACGGGTGACTCGACTGTCCGTTTCGATCATTAGATCGTCTACCACGACCAAGGTGTCTTCTTGCGTGTCCTCTGGGGGTAATCCTTCCACCAAGGTGAGTCCAGGGAGGCGTGCCAGTTCCTCGTACGCAGGTTGCCAAGCTCCATAACACCACAGGATGTGAGCCACGGGAGGTGAAATGAGGGATGACCCGTGTTGGATGAGCCGTTGAACGAAGTGTGTTTTTCCCGACCCCGTCGGTCCAGCGATGAGACACGTGAAGGGATGCTGCCACCGAGGATCCATAGAGTTATTTGGTGATTTGCGCCCGGCGTTCAGAGGCCCACCACCGTTGTCGTGGATCCCACCGGGGGTCGTAGTCGTGCGGGTACCGTTGCCGTGGTAAACGTGATTCACCGGATCCCCCTCTAGGTGTTAGCGTCGTGGTGTTGGTGGTGGTGGGTGGTTGTCGTGATCTGGGTGCCTCTGATGCGGAGGGTTCGCTTCTGAGGGTAGATACGGGGGAGGCTGGCGGGGTGAAAAGAGGACTAGACCGCGTAGTGGGCTGGGTGTGTGGTGATAGGGTCCGCCTTCCGCTTCTGAGGGTAGATACGGGAGGCTGGCGGGTGAAAAGAGGACTAGACCGCGTAGTGGGCTGGGTGTATGGTGATCTGGTCCGCAGCGTCGTAGGAGAGAGAGTAGTGGTGGTGGTGGTGGTGGTGGTGGTGGTGGTGTTGGGTGATTGCACTTGACGTTGAGGTGGGGCAGCACTTGGACGAATGGCAGGTAGGTTGAAACAGGATATCAGGTACGCCAAATCGTAGAAGACTCCTCCAAATAAGGTACCCAGAAGCACTACTACACACACCACGGTACCGACTTGTCCTTTTCGAGTCCGTAGCAGTAAGGGTAGATGTGCACTATCCATGGTACAACCCTACACTGAAGGGTGTTGGCGATGTGAGGTAGAATTTATAGCCGTTTCATGTCACGGGCTGAGACCCAGGAATTAAACGAACTGGGCCAACCTTGCCATTTGACGAAATGATAGGGGATGCCACGTCGACGTTCCGTTTTCAAAATCTTTTCCACCGTGTAGTAGTCTTTCCGTGTTTTCACCACCGGTTGTAATTCTGCCTCGTAAAACGTGCCTTGCAGTGTTTCTCCTTGTAGATCTTCCAGTTGATAGACGTGTGGATGTCGAGGCTTATGGCGAACGATGACAAAGTGCTCGTCACTCCAGTTGGGCAAGTAACTTTTCTCAAATTGCCCTTTGACTTTACTGATCCGTACCACATCTCCGCGTTTGTAACGGGGTGACGTGAGTGGACTGGGGTCTATCGAGTACAGCGTACGGCGCACTTGATGTTCGTTGCGTTCTGTCACATCGAGGGGAGCTCGCTGGATACTGCGATGATAGGCTCGGTTGTACCCTTGGACCAGTTGAGGTAGCACATCGATGTACCGTCGGGTATTTTTGGCGGTAAAATACTTGTACATTCGTCCTTTGAAGGTGCGATTGAATCGTTCCACCAGAGGCTTTGGTCTCGTTGTACGTATGGAAGAAAAACACCTTCTGTTTCTTAAGAAAGGCTTGAAAGTGACGGTTGAGAAATTCTGTGCCTTCATCCGTTTGCAAATAGAGGGGTTTGCGTCCCGTCTTGAAAATCTGCTGGAACGCACGTACCAGATTCTCTCTTGTTTTGGTCCGGATGGGCAGTACCCATGCGTACTTGGATAAAATATCGATACAGGTCAACATGTACCGATGTCCATCATTGTGGGGTGCAAATCGACTCATATCGACCAAATCAGCCTGCCATTGTGCGTCTACGCCTCCTACGATCACTCCGTTACGGCGAAAATGTCGTCGGGCTGCTCGATGTAAGCTATAAGTGTCTTGGGTTTTTAACCATTCTCGAAATTCAGTTCGACTGATGCCTTGGGAATGTGCAGCTCGAGCGAGCGCTCCCACAGCGCTATAAGCGGCTGGACTGGTAGGGTTGTAATACAAATCTGTTAACACCTTGTTCACAGTGGTACGCCACGTGGATTCCTGCCGCCCAGCTTTTCGGATTCCCTTTCGGGTCCCCCTCTTCCTTGCGCTGTTGTGTGTTCGCTTCATGAGTAGACACTGACACTCTAGCCTGTGTGCACCCTATAGATATAGTACTTCATCGACAATGGGGATTACTTTTTCCAAGGCTGTTTCCAAGGCTGTCCATAGATCAGGATCCAGAGTAAAACCACCTTGCTTCAGACAGAGGAGTCGAGCAAAATAGGGACCGCGGAAAATGTAGACGTCGTCACACAAGTGAATGCTATCACCATCCAGGTCACCCAACAACACCCGTTTCAAGGTAGTCCAGCCTTCCGGTGACAAAGAGACACGCGCTTTGGGTTCAGACGCACAAAAACACCTACTGTCGTCATCGATGAGCTCCACTCGTTTGGGGTACAACAATAGGGTGCAGCCATGTGTAAGAGTGCGGGTAGCCACAGAGTTCGCGTCGGGGTACAGTAAGTCGTGGATGTCGGTGATAATAGCTTTCATCGCCTGCCATAATGCCGGACGGAGTATGATAGGGGGACAACCACGCTCTTCTAACCGGGGAAAAAAAGAATCATCTCTATCACTTCGTAGGTAGACACCTACTCCCACGTGCATGAAATCGACTTCGGGCTCTTTTCCCTGTAACAACCGTGTCAATAGAGTCCATCCTGCTAGGGTTAATCATAGCTTCACCTCTCGGGGTTGTTCTTCGATGAGCTGCAGTTGATGGTCATAGACGATCAGGGTGACGTGGGTGGTGAGTTGGAACAAGGCAAGCTCCCCAAGTGCTCCGTGCGCTGCCATGGTGGTGAATGACAAAACACCGACTAGGGAGGTCTATATATATCGAATGGTCCACGTTGTGGTTTTTATTTTTCCATCTCCCCTTCATGAAAGTCCGTGATCTATTAATGTCTATTAAACCCCTAGTCCGTAGCCGTACACGTTATAGTTTTTTTTTCGTGCCTCTCTCTATCCGTATCCGTATACGTTATAGATTTTTATTTTCCTCCACCTTCGTGAAAGTCCGTGATCATTCGGGCTGTAATGTTATAGAGATACGAATGGATTTAACCTGGGAATTTGCCATACCCAATTTTGTGCAAAATGAGAGGATTGTGAGTTGACCCAGGATGCATCACTCGCACCATCGTGAAAGTCCGTGATCATTCGGGGTGTAATGTTATAGAGATACGAATCGATTTAACCTGGGAATTTGCCATACCCAATTTTGCGCAAAATGAGAAGATTGTGAGGTGACCCAGGATGCATCACTCGCGCCTAAAATTGGACCAATCAGCGACGCGACTATGAACCCTAATGTTATAGAGATATGCATTGATTTAACCTGGGGAATTTGCTATACCAATTTTGTGCGAAATGAGAGGATTCTGACGTGACCCAGCAGGCATCAGTGGCGCCTAAATTGGACCAATCAGCGACGCGTAGTTCAACTCTAATGTTATAGAGATACGACTGGATTTAACATGGGAATTTGCTATATCAATTTTGTGCAAAAAGAGCGGATTGAAAATTAACCCAGGAAGGTATGCTGCTCGTGTTATTGGGCCAATCAGCGACACATATCAACCAATGGCGAGGCCGGAGACAGAACCAATGAACGAGCATCACCCCGTTGAAACAGCCAATGATAATCTACTCTAGTTTCAGTATAAAACCAGAGGCCGCGTGGGGAGAAGCTTCATTCAAACCCTTTATCTCAAGCTCACAACACCGTATAGACAGATCGAAGAAATCATGAATAGAGTGGCCAAGATGTCCGCGGGAGGCGGGAAGTTGGCGGCCCAGGCCAAGCTGGAAAGGAAAGAGAGAAGACAGAGGGAGAGACTGGGGAGGAATATAGAGGAATTTTGGATGGGAGAGATCCAGAGATGGACACGATCGAACACCAATTTTACGCCGCTGTCGTGGGCGGCGTTGTACTACAGTGTGACGAGAACCCTCACAACATTCACGGGGGAAGACTGGATTTCTTCTCTCCGCCAGGCCCTGAACGAAGAACAACAACAACAACAGATGCAACAACGCCAGCCGGAATTCGTCAATATTGACGAATTGCCGAGCATACCAAGGGCGACATTCCTGGACGATCTTCCAACCGTACCAGACGACGCTGAACAACAACAACAGCCTGGCCGATACACATTACACCCTGGCCGGTACTTTTCCGCCAGTTTGGAGTAGACAGGCAAACTCCCCCTGAATAAAACAGGGTAAACAAATTGACCTTAACGACCCTTTTCAGGGCCACCCCAATCTACCGAAAGGGGAACTTCTAACGTGGCACATTCAATTCAAATCAGGTCCTACATGGGTGAATCTACTCTCCTCTATATTCTATCATTACCAATCTCCAACCCCCAAAAAAATCCCTGCCCTCAACGGTCCTTTTCAGGGCCAACCCCTAGCCTTCCAAACACAGTAGACCCCTTTTTTCAGTGTTCAGGGCCAACCCCTAAACCTTCCTCCTTTTTCAGTGTTCAGGGCCAACCCATGCAAAATCCCCTCTACCCATCTCCCACACCTCACACAAAAGAAATAAAAATTTTACACTCGGCTATTTCCGGGCCACCTCGGTAGTACTCAATCTCCTCACCTCTCTCATTACCAATCTCCCACAACGAAAAAATTTTTACACTCGGGTTTTTCCGGCACTATTCGGTTACCGTACATTCATACTAATACCTGGGCGCTGTTAGTAGGAAGTTTCCATTTACTAAGTGTTATTTACCTATTGTTACCTAGGTGTGTGTGCATGTGCAGGAGTTGGTGTTTTTTTTGTGCTTTGAATTAGAAGCTTCCTCTTTCGAAAGATTGGGGTGGCCCTGAAAAGGGCCTTTGGATGATGTAAGGGGTTACATCGTTCGGGTCAGGTTTTCCCGCCTCTGGGCACACACCGGGCATTCGAGGGCGATGAGTTTACACTCTATGGGGTTGTTAGTGGACGTAGGCTCTGGTCTTCGGGCATGTCTGTGAATACAGGATATACACAGGGCTTGATGGCCGCATGGAAATATAGCGTATTTAGCGAAGCGACTAGAGCATTCGACACAGCGTAAATACTGTGGTGCTTTCCATATTGTGTCTGGTCCCAGTCTTCTTCTTATTGCGGTAGAGTAGTACTCCATCTCTTGCTGCTGTATAATAGCCATCTCTTCTTCTTCTTTTTTTTCTCTTTTCTGTTTTTCTTGGTCTTCTCCCAGTAATGGCGGCTGTAAAATAGCCATCTGTTCTTTTTCTTTTTTCCCCCTTTCTGTTTCTTGGTCTTCTTCTCCCAACTCATCTTGTAGGAGTTGAGCTTGGGCTTGTTCTTCATGTTGTTTGAAGACATCTTGTAGCACTGCTTGAAACCGTTCGTATTGGAGAGTACTATTGGCGGTGACATTCGCTGCCTCTTCTCCTCCTTCGGCGTGTTCAATATCGCCCCCCTCTACCGGTTGGTGTTGTTGTTCATCATCTATGAATAGGTCTTGTAATATATTATCCAGCCAATCTTCATCGTGTTCCATATCGATGAAATCCCCCTCTACCGGTTGGTGTTCTAGTTCATTATCTATCAATAGCTCTTGTAATAGGTTGTCAATCGCTCCATCAATATCCATGTGTTCCGCCATAGCCATGATGTAGTTGTGAATGAATGGATAGACACTGCGCGCTTTTTATAGTCTAACCGTAGAGCGCGCGCATGAGCGCGCGGACGTCAGCGAAATCTCTCCATTGAAGATTGTGCTGGCTCAGCTCGCTGAAATTTTGTGTTTCTTTTCCATCTTTAAACCGGTGTCATTTTGCAATAAATGCGAGTTGACGTGTAAAACTTATTTCAACTTGAACTTGGGGAACTTATCGTGTAGCGTGAAAAATTCAGAAGGCTAGCGGCAGGCTAACCCACTATTTTTAATGATTTTATCGATTTTTAGACCCGTAAGGTTATGGGTATGGTGGTGTGGAAAACCCGGTAAATTTGAAATAAATCGGTTTACCTCCGTAAAAATACGTGAGGTGTGTTCCTCACAGCCTTATAATGTCACCCTGAAAATTGCAGCAGGTTTATCGAAAGAAAAGTAGGAATTTTTATCCTATCACGCGGGCTACGGTAACACAGCACTATACAGTCTGGAGGCAAATGTGAGTACAGCTATGCGTGTCAATGGCTGTGTTACCGTAGCCAGTAAAAATTCCTACTTTTTCTTCGATAAACCCGCTCCAATTTTCAGGGTGACATTATAAGGCTGTGAGGAACACACCTCACGTATTTTTACGGAGGTAAACCGATTTATTTCAAATTTACCGGGTTTTCCACACCACCACACCCATAACCTTACGGGTCTAAAATCGATAAAATCATTACAAATAGTGGGTTAGCCTGCCGCTAGCCTTCTGAATTTTTCACCGATACACGATAAGTTCCCCAAGTTCAAGTTGAAATAAGTTTTACATGTCAACTCACATTTATTGCAAAATGAGACCGGTTTACAGATGGAAAAGAAACACAAAATTTCAGCGAGCCTGAACCAACACAATCTTTCAATGGAGAGATTTCGCTGACATCCGCGCGCAACAATGGCGGCCAATGGCGGTCACCTTCGGGTGTTTCCGGGCGCTATACGGTTAGACTATAAATAACGCGCAGTATCTCGTCTGCTATCCATTCATTCACAACTACATCATGACTACCAGACGGAGGCTATTCAACACGATGAACCCACAAGATCCGAGAGAGCATAGGGAAGTGATTCACACCAGTGGAGAAGACAACGATGAACATGTTACAATAATTACCAGCTTACAGCGGGTGCATGAACATCATATTGTTGATACGTTGAGACGGCGAGGTGCACAACAAGACCAAGAGATAAGGGACGCTATGGACGAAGATGAAGATGTAACAGACAATGAAGAACTCCCCGAGGTAGAGTGGTTAAATAGTAGACCCCCAGCAACTACAGCGGCTACCACAACAACGGCTAGCCAAACGCCGGCTACGGAAACAGGGATGACAACACCACCACCATCACCTCTAGCAGAGATCGTACGCCTGAACGAACACATTGATCAATTGGAAGAGGACAAGTGTAAACTACGTGTACAACTGACTAAGGAAGAGAATAAATCCACCTGTACCGTGTGTAACACCGAAGAGACCATGTACGCCCTCTTCCCGTGCGGGCACCTATGTCTATGTCCCGTATGCTTGGTATCCCTAACATGTATAGGGGGGACGTGCGAGTGCAGTGAGACGGAGGAACTGCATTTAAAGATACGATGCCCTGTGTGTAGGACGTGGGTGTCCGGGGTGAAAAAAAATTCCGCCCGTAAACAGTGTGATAACACTTTCCAAAGGCCCTTTTCAGGGCCACCCCAATCTTCCGAAAGAGGAAGCTTCTAACTCAAAGCACAAAAAACACCAGCTCCCATCACCAATATCAAAACCTAAGGTCTTCACCACAGTAGACTCTTAGTGTTGAATTTTTTTTAATACAATTATCTTTGCAAAGAATGAACACTAACACCCATTTTGAATTTCTACTATTTATATTAACACAATAGAATGAACGTCTTCACCACAGTAGACTCTGGGTATTGAATTTTTTTAATACAATTATACGCTATCAAGGCGCTTAAATGAACGTAGAATGAACATAGAATGTAGGAATACGGTAATGTCTGAATGTTCAATGCAACAAGACTTGTATGAAATGTTCAATATTTATGCAACAAGACTAACACAGTAGAATGAACGTCTTCACCACAGTAGACTCTGGGTATTGAATTTTTTTAATACAATTATACGCTATCAAGGCGCTTAAATGAACGTAGAATGAACATAGAATGTAGGAATACGGTAATGTCTGAATGTTCAATGCAACAAGACTTGTGTGAAATGTTCAATATTTATGCAACAAGACTTGTTTGAACTCATCATCGTCTTTCCGCCCCTGGTGCACGTAGATGAAGGTGGCAGTCTGTTCACGTGGAATTCTGGGTGGACAGGCAGCTTTCAATGCCTGGGCAATTTGCACCTCGTTCACGTCCTGTAGTGCCTCAGTGATGAGCGCGTCTGATGGTATACTATTGTCCACACACGTATGCGTGTTGAAGAGCCCGTTCTTGTTCACACAGCCTGCACATTGCTGGATACGCAAGTGTCGAATGCGGGGTCTGCGATCATCCAGGAATGTGTCGATGTACTTCTTATAAATATACTGAGACACCTGGTCAGACAGGGCTTCATGAATTACAGCTGTGAGACTCTGCAGCTTCCGCCACGCAGTTATTTTCAGGGTGACGCCCTGAGAACAAGGAATACGCTGTTGCGTATCTGACCTCATTTTCCATTTTCGAATATGCACGAGGAGCATGTTGTTGAATGTAGAACAGCTGACAAAGATGTCGTCACCCACATAAAATTTCGCTTCGTCACTCCCCTGGTGGTCAATGACCGCATCGACGGCGTAATCAATGGCCTGTACTCTTAGCCAGGTGTCCAACGTCAAGGCGATATGCTTAGGTGGTTTGTCGTCCCAGGCCGGTGCGTTAAAATGCACTTCCTCTTCTTTGACACTCACAGTTAAATAGGGAGAGAGCTCCCAAGTGTTCGTCTGGGCCGCCTGGTAGGCCTGCTGGATAATGTCATTGATCTCCTGCACAGACATAGGAAATAGCACCTCTTCTTTCGCTTGCTCAGGCACTTGCTGGGGTACTGGCTGAAGCACTTGCTCAGGTATTTCTAAAGGTGTTAGTCGGGGGCGTTTGGATGATGCACCGGGTTTGGTACACCAGACTCTTGGTGCGTACGTTTGGTAGCTGTACGCTCTTCGGCGATGTCCATGACTAAGATATTATCTTCTGAATCCTGGGCTTGAAGTAGGTCTGCTAGTTCTTCATTTCCCGCCTTCTTCAGCGCCTCCACGAAGGCTAGAAATGCATAGGGGCCACGGCGCAGTAGATCGTCGATGAGGGCTCTGTTTTGTCGTGAAGTGGTCTTCTGCGCCATGATATCTTCGACACCGTGTTTAAGGATTATGTTTTCCTCCATAAGCAGATCACATAGTTCGGCCACATGGTGCATCTCATCAATGAGGCGAACACGGTACTGTTGAAGCTTAGCTCGCCGGGATGACTCCATGACTGTGGGCTCAGGCTGGTCAGTAGCTGCTACGGTGAAATAGGCTGGTGAAGTTGCACTGGTAAAATGAAAATCTTCTCCACGTCTCATGCTCCAGTGAGGCCCTCCTCTCGTCCGAGTGGTTCAGGCAAGCAGGCTGGTCAGGCAAGCAGGCAGGCAGGCAGGCTGGTCAGGCAAGCAGGCAGGCAGGCAGGCAGGCTGGTCAGGCAGGCAGGTAGGTCAGATAGCTCCGTTGGGTAGTGCAATGAATACACCAAGCCACTAAAAATCACCCCTTTTATACGTTTTTCCCCACAATGGCGGCCAATGGCCGCCACCTTCGGGTCTTTCCGGTCAATAGCCGCCATTATCCGCCATTTTGGAAAATGGCGGACAATGGCCGCCACCTTCGGGTCTTTCCGGTCACTAGCCGCCATTATCCGCCATTTTGGAAAATGGCGGACAATGGCCGCCACCTTCGGGTCTTTCCGGTCACTATCCGCCATTGGCGGCCATTGTCCGCCATTTTCCCATTATGGCGACCGGGAAAAACCCCAGTACATCAACAGACACAGACAAGTCTGGACATGTTCAAAGGTCACGCTCCATTCACCCAAACCGGAAGTGACGTCATTTTTACATCCGGGTGAAATGTGGTTCGAAAAGCCTTTTGTCTACTACTCTCATTGCCCACTGCTTCTCTTTCGGCAAATATTATGGTCCATCTTCTTGTTTTATTAATGTTTATTGTATGACCTTATTGTACCGCTTATGCCGGTGCTAGGGGCCGTGTGGTCATGTCACCCAAGTTGTCACATGAACAGGTACAATAAAAGCGTACCTGAGATACACCACATATCACGAATCGTTAGATTCTTGGTATTTGCTTTAGAATAGGTTAACCAGAAGACTATACTGTGAAGTCATGTGGCTCTGTCAGTATGTCGGCACCTTTTTCCACTTTCCTTATATGCGTTGTAATTCCATAAAGCGCATTGTATCTGATAGACGATTAATGTAATTCCATGTGCTCGTACATATGACACATAAATTTGGCGTCTAGTAAAATGAAAATATGACAATTGTAGGGAACGTTTAACATTATTGTAGAAACTGCATGGTATGACAAAGCGCAAGCGCATTTCTGGTTTCTCAAATATGGGGATAACAATCATGCATTGGTACCAAAATTGGAAATGTGTTTTGGACTTTCTTTAACACTCATCCGAAGCTCATTGGGTGTTCAAGCCTGATCAAAGATATAAATATATATACACGTCAGCTGTACTGCATATAAGGAATATCATTGAATGTTTATAGAGTTGCTTTGAATTACACATTGATATGTAATGATATTTTGATGAATTCGGTGATACGCTATACTAACAGCATATATGTGTTCCAATGAGTACCACTTTGGACAGAGCAAATTTGAATGCCATTTTATGCAGAAATTTTTGAAAGAAAACCCTTTCATATCCGGTTTCACGTCATTCAATATATGAACGATCTCCTCACGTGAAAAATCCCTGTAGATAAAGAGTTGGTGGTTAAATATCCATCTTTATTATATACTTGGCGATGAGATAGTGAAAATTATCAATCGAATAAAAGCGATATTTTTACAGTGATGATATCAAATATATCATCACTGTGATGATATGGAAAATGACGTCACAGCGAACAAATACATGTCACCGTGGACACAGTGATGAGGCAATTGACCGAACTTCCACAAGGTTTATGCGCCAAAGAAAAACAAGCTAAATATTTGGGAAGGATTTGTATGTTATTATGCCTTATGATGACCAGATTTTGACAGGAAATAAAACACAAATAGGCATAAAATGAATAAGAAATACACGCAATGGCGATATTGGGACCGACTGGTCACATACGCGTGCACCTACACATGCACGACGTGACTGCAGTTCGACAGTGCAGGGCCAGAGCAGGGCTGAGTGCAACACGAATTTGCGCGGAAATAAAACACATTCCTCAGTTTAAGGTTCGAAATTGGGGTCATATCATGAAAATGTCACACCAAAGTTGAAGAGAAAACAATTAAGAATCGGCAAAATCACAATGATAACTCCGCAGGCTCTCACCACCGTCGAAGCTCCACACAACAACAACCACGCAGGACCGGTAATCTAAATCTGGCTGTAACTTACCGTAACCATTCGATTTTGCTAAATCAAAATAGTGCTATTTGGGTAGACAGGAGTTTATCGTTTATTTGAGATATAAAGCTAATAAAATTCTTGAGATCTGCTGGATGTCATCGATTACTAAAGTGCAGGATACCATTACCCGACTGAAAGAAATTCGCTTGCAGCACGTGCGATTTGCATTCGCAACTTCTCGGGGATCTCCGGTTTGAGATGTCCCTCGAAGGCCATTGACGCCATATTGGACTAGAGCGTGGTCATGTGACGTATGACTAGACCATGTGACCACAACAGCATAGGTATGGCCACTGGACCCCTCTATGTTGAGGAAGCAGGATTTCAGCCCCATTTCACACAAGGTCTGTACCTGATCCTCCATTATACTATTGAGGGGGCAAATTACGATGACGATCATGGGCCTCTGTTTTTCAAATTTGGCTTGGAAGAGCCACGGAAGCATGTGGAAAATCGTACTTTTACCATAGCCCACCACGTGTGTTTCGGTCTGTCAGGGAACTGTCAGTGACGTCACGGGGATTATATCTTGCCAATACGTGGCGTGTGTACCATTTAAACTGATGGTTTTCTATTGAAACGTGCTTCGAATGAAAAGAATAAACAGTTTTTAGAATATCTGACGTAAATCAGAGACTCGCAGGGAAATATTTGCTGGTCGGGGATTAAGGCTTCCGCGAGAGTGATTGGGCTTCGGAACCATGCGTATTAAACCGTTCCGGCACGTCACATCTGGAGATTCATAGGAAATTCATGTTGTCGTCCCCCGAGCGTAGAATCGGTCCCCTTCGTAGATTTCCGCTCGGGAGTTCCGAATGGTGCGATTTGTTGACAATAAAGTTCGCCACGAGTGGAAATGCCAATTTGCTCACCCCACGAGATGAAATATTTATGGTATTCGTCAAGAAACAGGTGATATCCTCTATTTACTGATTATGAAGGAAACCACAAAAAATCATCTAGGACAAAATGCCACGATTACAATCAATGTCACAAAAACTATTTCAGAAATTGATTCAGCCGGGTATTGTAAAATCAAGCGTCTCTACTTCACATTGATATGGTAATGTGTGGTAATGTGAAGCGCCTCCACTCCAAATTGATATGGTAAGGTATGGTGATATCAAGCGCCTCCAGATTTCTGAATTTTTCGCAGTTTACTATGATTGTCTTTTTGAATTTGGTGCTAATACTGTTATATAGAAGAATATGCAATAGGTCTTTGGGTTATGGACGCGGATATTCTTTAATGGACGACGGCTGAATTATGAATGACGGACCAGACGCTTGTAATTGAGACATTCTCTCATTTGGTACTCATTTTTGGTTTGTTCACTTTTGAAAGTAGAACGCGTGGCGATAAATGAGTTAAGTTTACACCTAGGTCGATTGTGTTTGATCCTAATATGTTCAGATTCGCGTATGTCCCCTGTGTTATAACTCGTAATTTGTCGAAGAGTGTCCGATTTTATTTTACGGAGAGAACGGGCTGAGTAACCTCGAGGCCGCAGTGCCTTGAACACGATAGAGCACGACTCATTGACATACTGGAGGTCAGTACAATTCCTGTGAAAACGAATAATTTGGGACTTTATGCACGATACCCTTAAATGTATGGGAAGGGTGGAAAGATTTCGTGTGTGTCACTTCGTTTGAAAGACACCGGCATTTGCCGGCATCATTGAAAACTGTACTGGAACATCCGTCACAGTGTAGGCTATCGTGATCAAAATCCGTTTCCGATTTTATGTGTGTGACCCATAGTTCAGATTTTACAAGTTGCCATCATTGTGTTAGCGCTAGAGAAGCATGGCATGAAAATGTCTGTGTCATCACACCACCTGTAGTTGACGATTTCTCCGGAAATTGACTGTTTGTTTGGTTCTGCGACTCCCCACGGTGTGAGTAACTTTGTTGATTAACATTTTCCCTATAAATCGGTATATGTAAGACAGTTGTTTTGTGTATTTTGACCGATAACTTGCGTTTGTGTAGAACTTGGAAAAACTTTAGTTTTCCCGGGAATTTGTTGCGTTCTAAAATTAGAATGGATAAAAATCTGTCCATTCCTGCGGATAATATGCGACTTTTCCATGGATACATTCTACCTTGAATAACTGAGTTTATATATGTGTAAATTTCTCTGTTTTGAGTTCGATAACGTTGATTTTTCTGTGGAACTATATCTTCTGTCAAGGTTGTGCATAAATCGGTCAGCTCAGAATAATCTCTGCCACATCTATGCGTAGGAATTTCTCAACATGCGCGCCTATGTCATGTATGTATATTCAATGCAGAACAGAGAAAGTAGTTCGTTTTCTTTAGCAGGGATGCAAATACTCTACTGGTATAGAAAATACTGCTCTTTTCATGTCAATGTTATTGTTTTCACTTAGAAATAAGGCAAACACGTTGTAGTTCATAAAAGCTTTATTTGTTAAGTATTGAAAAACTACATAACATCTTAACCCACACTTATGAGCCATATTATTCTGTATTTGTAGACTTTTACCCTCTATCACCTGCATGGGTACTGAGTGCTATATACAGTAAAATTCGAGCAGCAACACTAGGTGTCCTGTTGTTTAATTATAGCACTGGGGGTTAACTCGTCTGCTATCCTATTCCGATAGAAGAGGCAGAACAGTAAAAGTACCACAACCTGTCGACCAGCTACAACACAACTGCAGAACGGTGAAGATTTCTACCACTAGCATCATGTCATTATTCGGCGAACTCAGTTCAGCAAGTGGTCCTCAAGACAATACTCAATCAGCCAGGCGGTTAGAAGTACGCCAGAGACGAGCACAATCAGAGGCCGCACGCACACGGGCAGAGTATGCGCTGAAAGAAACAGAGCTGAGAATACAACAAGCTGCCCTGGATGAGCAAGCACGTAATTCATTCGCCTTGATAGAACGCAAGAAAGCTCGGCTAGCAGCCGAATTGGAATTAGTCAGACTCCAGTCGGATGTCGCCGTAGCTGAAGCAGAACTTCAGCTTCTTCAAATTCGGTCAGATGTTTCGGTTACCGAAGCTGAATTGCAGTCTCTTCATGGCATGGATGAAGCAAGGTCACAGCGACCTGAAGCTATTACTTCGGTACCACTGGACTCTCCTAAAAGCAGGACCAGGAAATTTGTACAACAACATTCCATTCCGCAATATCCCACCTTTCAGCCAGACAATCAACATACTGCCTCGAAAGAAATATATCGACCTGGAGATGGTTATAGTGCTCCTGATATGGCGTATCAGTCAGCATACTATTCACCCGCACCACAACAACGACGAATTCAGACTGGACCTCAGCCCAGAGCCA
This sequence comes from Hanleya hanleyi, assembly GCA_036873755.1. Classification (NCBI taxonomy): domain Eukaryota; kingdom Metazoa; phylum Mollusca; class Polyplacophora; order Lepidopleurida; family Hanleyidae; genus Hanleya; species Hanleya hanleyi. Next base: position 11,704 of record JAVTVY010017801.1, on the reverse strand, counting down.
CATTCATTCCAGCCAGGGAACAGAATGCAAATCGAAGTGCAGATGTAAATACAGCTATTACAGCAGAACTCTCCAAGTTTCTGCTGAAGAAAGAACTATTATTAACCAGACTGTCATGCTTTACAGACCGGCCTGAAGCATATGCTGTCTGGAAAGCTGGTTTTTTAAGTATCACCAGGGAGCTGAACGTTACTCCTGATGAAGAATTTGATCTGTTGTTGAAATACTTGGGGCCTGAATCCTCCAAGCAGGCAAGAAGCCTGAGATCATCGAATGCCAGAGATCCTCGGAGGGGGTTAGAACGAGTTTGGGAAAGATTGGAAGAGCGATATGGGAGCCCAGAGATGGTTGAAGCGTCTCTCAAAGAACGTTTGAAGAAGTTTCCCAAACTGTCGAATGCAGACAACAAGAAACTTTATGAGTTATCTGATCTCATATCCGAGATTGAATCTGTCAAAGAGGATGAAAAATATAAAGACATTCTAGCTTATTTTGATGCCTCATCAGGTGTCAGATCCATAATGGAAAAGCTGCCTTATAGTATCCAGGAAAAATGGATTTCCAAAGCATGGAATTTCAAGAAATCCTACAACGTGCCTTTTCCCCCATTTTGCTTCTTCGCCCAATTTGTGAGAGACATTAGTGTCGTTAGAAATGACCCAAGCTTTTCGAGAGAGTATGTTTCATCTCCGAAGGAAACTACACAACAGTCCGGCCGTGATAAACGACGCGACTACATCTCAGCCAAGAAGACTGATGTGAGTGACGACAAAACAATAGTCAAATGTCCAATGCACAATACTAATCACCGTCTCAATCAGTGTAAAGCCTTCAGAGCACAATCCATTCAGGAAAGGAAAGAACAAATCCGAAAATATCGGTATTGTTTCAAATGCTGTGATTCAGATAAACACATTGCCAAAGACTGTAAAGAAACTGTTGTGTGCCAATTATGTGAGAGTAAAAGTCATCCCACAGCACTTCACATCCAGCTTAAAGAGCCTAAGGAGACCGCCATGTCTATATCGGCCCCACAGCAAGGCGGGGAGAAGGAAACCGATACACATTCCATGGTTGCCTCAAAATGTACAGAAATATGTGGCAACAGTTTCCACGGCAAGTCCTGTGCCAAAATTGTACTGGTGAAAGTCTATCCTAAGCAACATCCAGACAAATTTATCCAGACCTATGCGGTTATTGATGATCAAAGCAACGCTTCATTAGCTAAGTCAGAGCTGTTCAATCTGTTGGACATTGAAGGTGACCAAGTGCCGTACACACTATCTTCATGTGCCGGAACTGTGTCAACATGTGGCAGAAAGAGCACAGGTCTTATGGTCCAGTCATTGGATGAACAGACAATTCTGGCACTTCCTCCTTTAACCGAGTGTAATAATATACCTAACGTGAGAGGAGAGATTCCAACACCAAATGTTGCACGGAACTTCCACCATCTGAATGATATTTCCATCTCTATTCCACCACTCGATGAGAATGCTGGTATTCTTCTATTAATAGGGAGAGACCTATTAGAGGCTCATCATGTCGTTGACCAACGCGTCGGTCCTAAGAAGTCGCCATTTGCTCAGAAGCTTAGCTTAGGCTGGGTGATTATCGGACAGGCATGTCTGGATGGGGTCCACAGTCAAGCTCAAGTGAATGTGTCAAAAACCTTTATCCTACGCAATGGGCGCCCATCTACTTTTGAGCCATGTCCCAACAAATTCAGCCTGAAGGAAGAATCTGTATGGATACAGAATGACAAGAATGACAAACTTGGCCAAACTGTATTTGAGACCACTCCACACGATGAGAAACCAGGAAAATCAGTGGACACAGCATTTCTCAACATTATGGATGAGCAATTCAAGCGAAATGCTCAAGGGAATTGGGAAGCACCTTTACCTTTTCGTCCTGATAGAAACCGATTGCCAAACAACCGACCTGTCGCACTGAAGAGAGCTTATGCACTAGATCGTTCTTTGAAGAAAGACGAGAAGAAGTGTCAACATTTCGTAGAGTTCATGCAACGTACTTTCGACAAAGGCCATGCCGAAGTAGCCCCACCGATTCCGCCCGACCAGGAATGTTGGTTTTTGGCGTGTATCACCCGAAGAAGAAAGATCAGATACGAGCAGTTTTCGACGCCGCAGCACAATATGAAGGAATGTCGTTAAACAATGTTCTAATGTCTGGTCCGGATTTGACCAATAGCCTTCTTGGGATTCTACTTCGCCTCAGAAAGGAACCAGTAGCTATTACTGCAGACATCGAACAGATGTTTTATTGCTTCTACGTCACCGAGAATCACCGAGATTACCTTCGTTTCTTCTGGTATCAAGACAACAACCCGTGTAAACCACTGATAGAATACCGTATGTGTGTACACGTTTTCGGCAATTGCTCATCACCAGCCATCGCCTCGTACGGTCTACGGAAGGTGGCAGAAATTGGAGCGAATACTTTCGGTGAGGACACCAGAGACTTTGTCAAAAATGACTTTTATGTTGACGACGGTGTATCATCACAACCCTCAAGTGAGGAAGCCATTGACCTGTTGAACAGAACACGACAGTCATTGATGTCAGGAGGTAACATTAGACTCCACAAGATTGCATCGAACAGTGTTAACGTCATGGAAGCTTTCTCGCCTGCTGACCTAGACAAGGAGTTGAGAGATCTAGACCTAGGAACAGATAACCTACCCATTCAACGCAGTTTAGGACTCTCATGGGACCTGGAAACCGACGCCTTTGTCTTCAAGGTGTCTTCGCTAAACAAACCCTACACAAGACGTGGGATTTTGTCCACTATCAACAGTCTGTTTGATCCCTTGGGCTTCGCAGCTCCGATAACAATTCAAGGGAAAGTTTTACTGAGAAATTTGATATCAAACACCAAGGACTGGGACGAACCTTTACCCACAGAACGGCTGAATGAATGGGAGCAATGGAAAGAGTCCATGAGGTCATTAGAGACATTTACCATCCCTAGAACGTATACGCCTACCTCACATACTCAAGTTGTTCGTAAAGATGTCCATATCTTCTGCGATGCTTCAGAGCAATCAATTTCAGCCGTCGCTTACTTGAAAACAAGCAACGAAGAGACTAGGGACAATTGGAGTTTCATCCTTGGTAAAGCAAAAGTTTCACCATTGCACGCTCATACAATTCCGCGGATGGAACTCTGTGCGGCAGTATTATCAGTGGAGTTAGCAGAAATCATCTGTGAGCACCTGGAAATACAACTGGAAATGGTCCAATATCATACAGATAGTAAAATCGTTCTCGGTTACATCTTCAATGATACCAGACGATTTTGTGTGTACATCGCAAACAGGGTCGGGAGAATTAGACGTGTATCAACTCCAGCACAGTGGATGTTTGTCACCACTGACACGAATCCAGCAGACCAAGCTACGCGTTTATTGAAAACTCCCCTTGCAGACAGTTCCTGGTTGCTGGGGCCATCCCAAAGCCCAGAACGACAAGATCAAGCCACAGCCTCTTCAGAGATTGAGCCGGATGAAGTGGAGATAGACACTTTATCTACTTCCGTAAAAGTGACTACAATGCTTGGCTCTGCTCGTTTTGAGAAGTTTTCCTCCTGGAAACGACTCGTACGTACTGTTGCAAATTTGCAGCATATTTGTCACAGTTTCAAAGGATCTGACTGCAGAGGTTGGCACATCTCGGCAGAATGCATCTCTGTAGAATCAAAACTCAAAGCCGAACATCACATTATCAAAGTCGTCCAAGAAGAGACCTACAACAGAGAGCTAGGATCTATTGAATCCAAACGACCGATTCCGAGAGACAGTCCTCTCATCGCTCTGAACCCTACCATAGATGCAGAGGGACTGTTACGTGTTGGTGGAAGACTTGATAAAGCACCCATTAACAACCTACAGAAACATCCAATCATCATTCCAGGACGTCATCACATTGCAAGACTTCTGGTCCGAAATTTTCACGAGGAGGTCCGTCATCAAGGGAGACTACTGACTGAAGGTTCAATACGACTGGCTGGCCTGTGGATTACCGGATGTAAACGTCTCGTATCGTCCATCATACACCAGTGCGTTCAATGTCGCAAACTACGTGGCAAACAACTAACACAGAAAATGGCGGATTTGCCGACTGGACGTCTCCAGCCAGCTCCCCCGTTTAGCTACGTTGGAGTGGATACGTTTGGACCTTGGAACATTGTAGCCCGTAAAACACGTGGTGGTCAAGCAAACTCTAAACGTTGGGCTATTCTATTTACGTGTCTCGCGACAAGAGCTATTCATCTTGAGGTCGTCGAGGAAATGTCATCCTCCAGCTTTATCAATGCACTCAGGAGATTCATCTCCATCCGTGGGCATGTCATCGAATTCCGGTCTGATCGTGGGACTAACTTTACTGGAGCCACAGATGATCTCCAAATTGACGCGATTAACGTAGAAACGGAACCCATAAAAGACTTTCTGTTCAATAAAGGAACCACCTGGGTCTTCAATCCGCCGCATGCCTCCCACATGGGTGGTGTGTGGGAGCGGATGATTGGCACCACTCGACGGATACTAGACGCCATGCTGCAAGAATCATCAGCAAAGAATCTCACTCATGAAGTCCTGACAACTTTTATGGCAGAAGCTGCAGCCATTGTGAACTCAAGGCCCATTGTACCATTGTCTACAGATCCTGAATGTCCCGAGATCCTCACTCCATCTACACTTCTGACCTTAAAGGTTGGCCCACAAGCTGAGCCCCTGGGAAACGTGGAGGAAAGAGAAATGTACGGCTCTCAGTGGAAGAGAGTTCAGGTTCTTGCCAACACATTCTGGAAACGATGGAGACTAGAATATTTGAACACTCTAATGACGCGGCGTAAATGGCAAGTTAGTCAAGACAACGTAAAAAAAGGAGATGTCATTATTTTAAAGGAGAAAGACGTACAACGAAATTGCTGGCCCACTGGGGTTGTGTTGCGCCCACTTCCTGGAACAGACAACAGAGTCCGAAAAGCTGAAATTCGCATAGTGAAGGATGGTAAACCCTGTGTCTTCACGCGTCCAGTGACAGATATGATTCTCCTACTATCACCATAAGTGTAGCTCTTATGTCAGTCTTATGAAAGATTGATATGTGATATTAAGAATATCAGACGGGGAGTGTACTGGAACATCCGTCACAGTGTAGGCTATCGTGATCAAAATCCGTTTCCGATTTTATGTGTGTGACCCATAGTTCAGATTTTACAAGTTGCCATCATTGTGTTAGCGCTAGAGAAGCATGGCATGAAAATGTCTGTGTCATCACACCACCTGTAGTTGACGATTTCTCCGGAAATTGACTGTTTGTTTGGTTCTGCGACTCCCCACGGTGTGAGTAACTTTGTTGATTAACATTTTCCCTATAAATCGGTATATGTAAGACAGTTGTTTTGTGTATTTTGACCGATAACTTGCGTTTGTGTAGAACTTGGAAAAACTTTAGTTTTCCCGGGAATTTGTTGCGTTCTAAAATTAGAATGGATAAAAATCTGTCCATTCCTGCGGATAATATGCGACTTTTCCATGGATACATTCTACCTTGAATAACTGAGTTTATATATGTGTAAATTTCTCTGTTTTGAGTTCGATAACGTTGATTTTTCTGTGGAACTATATCTTCTGTCAAGGTTGTGCATAAATCGGTCAGCTCAGAATAATCTCTGCCACATCTATGCGTAGGAATTTCTCAACATGCGCGCCTATGTCATGTATGTATATTCAATGCAGAACAGAGAAAGTAGTTCGTTTTCTTTAGCAGGGATGCAAATACTCTACAGGTATAGAAATACTGCTCTTTTCATGTCAATGTTATTGTTTTCACTTAGAAATAAGGCAAACACGTTGTAGTTCATAAAAGCTTTATTTGTTAAGTATTGAAAAACTACATAACATCTTAACCCACACTTATGAGCCATATTATTCTGTATTTGTAGACTTTTACCCTCTATCACCTGCATGGGTACTGAGTGCTATATACAGTAAAATTCGAGCAGCAACACTAGGTGTCCTGTTGTTTAATTATAGCACTGGGGGTTAACTCGTCTGCTATCCTATTCCGATAGAAGAGGCAGAACAAAAACTGTTGTCCGCTTCTCTCTTGCAGGAAACTAGCCTATGTTTATGTATACTATAATTGTCTTTTGAATTTGGTGTTAATACTGTTATATTGAATATGGAATAGGTCTTTGGATTATGGACGCGGGTATTCTTTGATGGACGACGGCTGAATTATGAATGACGAACCAGACACTAGTAACTTGTAATCCAGCTGACCCGTATTGGCCAATGAAAGTCCCTTGAAAACGGTAACATCTAAGTAGTCAACAGATTCTGAGTGTACTACCGCTTGTAGTTTTATATGGGGGTCGTGGTTATGCAAAATATCAATAAATGTCCCTAATTCCTATCTCGAATGATTCCACAGTACAAATATATCATCAAGAAATCTAAGATATAAAAGTGTCTGTTTGTCCGAGGTTTTGAGGTTTTATGATGTGCATGCGCATACTCGGTCGAAGCACAGTGAGTTGCGGTTTGGGTCTACTGTGTGCCATGCTATATGTATCTTTATAGAATAATCCGGTTTGCCAAAAGTATAAGCTTATACATGTATACTCATTTACTCACTTGTATCCCAACAGCCTGTAACACATTATTCTATATTATTGTTTGTTTGATTTCAAAGTTTGTACCCTGCTCCATTGCTAGCGTATATGTACAGTACAATTGAATTGAATTGAATTGTGAACACAAGCTGGTGTCTTGTCAATCTAATTAAAATTAAATCCTATCTGCTCCCCCAGTTGGATATGTCGTTTGAAGGATCTAACAGGCTTGCAGTAACTCGGGTGTCTACCAATCCTGAGAACGCTTCATAGTGCTTTGAAGTGAACATTAATGACAGAGAATTTTTGGTAGGCTCAGCCGAATGAGACGACGCACTGACGGGCTGTTTTTCATGTTGCCATGGTCCCGACATTGTGGCACCATAATACGGGTAGATATATGGACTGGTCTTTGGTCTAAACATTGGGGTAAATGGACACCGTGACCCTATCTCCCCTCCCCGATTGCAAGTGAATTAGTCCAGATGCGACCATGATGGCATAATGCTATTAAATATTCATGGTATGGGCGCTCAGAATTACAAGCGTCTAGTCCGTCATTCATAATTCAGCCGTCGTCCATAAAAGAATATCCGCGTCCATAATCCAAAGACCTATTCCATATTACATATAACAGTATTAGCACCAAATTCAAAAAGACAATCATAGTATACATACACATAGGCTTGTTTAGCCTCAGAACATCTCAGAACACCAAATTCAATTGAAATACGTAAGATCCTATGTAGCGACATGTACGATTGGGGAGCATTGATAGGTTATTAATTTATAAACATTTGTGTCTTGTAAGAGAGAAGTTGTCCCCAGTCCCCAATGTCCCTCTTATTTCAACGCTCTTAATTTGTTGATGGCCTGATATAAATCCTAACATCACTTCTGCTTTCGTCTATCATCTGCTCATGCTGCTAGCTCTGGTCGGGGTTCGATGAGTACTGGTCAGCTATACGGCGCCGACAACAGAAACTTCTGTTGTATCAAACGTTTCGTAGTAACTCTGGAACAAAGAATAAACAAGCAGCCAGAGGATGCTAAGTCCCCCGCCGAAATGGCAGCAATATTTTTTAGCATTGTTGGTCTCGAGGGGATATACATGAGGGAGGCAACTGCTATATTTCATAGGCGTTGGATGCGGAAAGGTCTTTCTGCCTTCCCAAGTTTCAAAATCAACTCAGAACGGTTGACTGAACATTTTTTTTGCTTCTGTAAATTAGCTTCCATGCAATGAAGCATGGAAATTATGTAACCGAGAAGCGACCCCAAGTGACATCTCAAGGCATATTACAGTGGTTTTGTGAGTTCCGAATCAGGGGGAGTTGCGGATCACTTTCCTAATTAATGCCTGATATTCCTTGAAATAAATAATCTGTATAAATCATTTTTCGGTTTATCTGAACGTCTGTTTTCGTGGACTCAAATGAATGTCAAACAACTGACCTGCATTGTTTCTTCACCGGTCAATTGGGCAACGTAATACTTCCGGTACTGTGCAATGACAAATTGACACCAGGTCGAAAAACACATGCGATTTTTCCAGTGTCGAATCTACGCGAAATAAGGAGGGTTTAAGCGGCAATTTCAGTATTTATTTGAGTGATAGAATGATATTAATGGTCGAACAAAATATCTAATGATTTGCGATAAAGGTTAACTGACCAGCATTGTAAAATAATGCCGCTGTAGAGAGGTCAATTCCGAATCAACGAAATACGCGCCGTTTATAATTCAAATCTGTGAAGAATGAACGGTCTCAGAACTACGACAACAACAGCAAACCGCCTTTACGACCGATTGGTAACTCCGTCCCATTGTAAAGATTTTTAAAATAAGACTTCAATCTCCAAAAAAAATCTACTTCACAAAATTTCCTCATAAAAGCGCCCGTCACCAACAGCGCCCTTTTTCGCAAATAGGCCTTAATTCACCTCACATTTTTCGTGGACCATATTAGCATATATTAGTTTTTCTATTCGCTTTCGATAATATCCGGGAACACGCCAATAACAGAGAAGAGGGTTTAGCATGAATTATTTTCCCCATGATTCATAAACGTGATCAATTCGTGAAATTCGAAATTGTCAAGGAGGAAAAATTGCATTTTACTGAAAGGTGTACTATTTAAAACCATCTGCAGAAAATATATGCATTTGACAAGAACTGTATACATATTGGACAAAGTAAGAATTCAGTGTCTTAATTTTTGTAATTAGAAGTGATAAATTCATCTTCTAGAAATATTTTTTTCGAGAAAATGTGTAATTAATGAAGCTATTGTACCGAGAAGATTTAAAATGCACACTCGTAATTCCGTCACGATTGTTTGTGATTCCACCACGGACTAGATTTAACCCCTATGATGGCCCAATCACTCTTTTCTCAAGAGGACAACAGTTCTATCTTCCTTAGGCATATCGGAATAATCAGATCGAAATAGAGCAGCCAAAAATGTAGGTAATCAACAATAGTCAAAATGGAAGACTTCCACTGTGATTCCGTCACAGTCATTTACATAGCTTATATAGCGAGAAAATCTGCAATATTTCGGAGGATATTATACTTCATATAAAACTTGACAGCAGTAACTAAGCGATAAGACGTAGAAAGTCTGTTTATAGAGAATGCATATAGAGAATTACAACACATATAAGGGAAGTGGGAAGAGGTGCCGACATACTGACTGCGTCACATGACTTCACAGAATAGTCTTCTGGTAAACCTATTCTAAAGCACATACCAAGAATCTAACGATTCGTGATATGTGTTGTATCTCAGGTACGCTTTTATTGTACCTGTTCATGTGGCAACTTGGATGATATGACCACACGGCCCCTAGCACCGGCATAAGCGGTATTAGATACAAATCTAGAGAGCTAGCCCTTCAAACTTTTACTTTCCAAACCGTGATTCCGTCATGTTGGAATTCATGTTCAGAGCCTTTTGACAGAGCTCGATCTGTGCGTCATGTGTCTGGATTGCATCAGTTAATAAATCGCTCACAGGGTGGGACGAATGCAACATTGAAATTGTCTCCAGGGCCTCACCGGTATGGGTGATTAAGATGACCCCTAGACTGATAACAATTCCATTCTCAGTGCCCGTAACGGCCGCTAGATGGCGTGATCCGCAACTCACCAAAATGATTCGCAACTTCCCGCGTTGGTGCACTCAAAGAGAAGCCATTTTCTCGTCGATTGACAAGCTCGATTGGAGAAATTCTTGCATACAATTGTCGACGACAGATTTTCCTAGAATATAAGACCAACAATCGCCCTCAACTCGTAACAGAACGAGCGCTACCAGTCTGGATGTAAAAAGTGATTCGGAACTCCCCCATTAACTGTATCTGAAAACCAAATTTGACGAGAAGCTGAATGCATTCTCAACCTATTGTCTGGAAACCAAATTTTAAATTTGCCACCAGGTGTCGCCACCTGTAGGGCCAAGTGGGCGAAATGCAATCCCAAGGATCATCTCATGACATGGTGTATCAGCATACAAACTTCGGGAAGAATGTGAAAGGGGTTATTGCCCGGAAACCAAATTTAGATTTGTATGCACAAGTGTGCGAAACACAATCCCAAGTGACATCTTATGGCACATGAATACCAAATTTGAGAAGAATCCGATGAGCAGTTGTCAAATTATTGCCAGAAACAAATTTCAGATTTTTCCACCAGGTGTCGCCACCAGTATGCAGAAGCAGGTGAAATACAATCTCAAGGGACATATCATGGCATGGTATCTGCATACCAAATTGGAGAAAAATCTGATGAGCGAAATCAAATTTAGATTTGACACGAGGTGGTGCTACCTGTAAGCACAAGTGGGCGAAACGCAATCCCAAGCGACATCATATGTCATGATATATTCATACCAGATTTAAGAAGAATCTGACTAGCGGTTCTCAAGTTATTACCCGGAAACAAATCTGATATTTCGCCACCAAGTGGCACCACCTGTAAGTAAAAGTGAGCGAAACGCAATCCCACACAACATCTCCTGGCATGATACATGTACATGCATGCTAAATTTGAGGAGATTCCGATGAGTAGTTCTCACGTTAATAGCTGAAAACAAATTTTGATTTTAACACCTGGTGGCGCCACCTATAGGCGCAAGTGGGCATCTTAGGTCATGGTACGTATTACCCGGAGACAAATTTGGGATTTTGCCACCAGGTGGCGCCACCTGTAAGTGCAAGTGAGTGAAAGGCAATCCCATGCAACATCTCCTGGCATGGTACATGCATGCTAAATTTGAGAAGAATCCGATGAGCATGCAGTTCTCAAGTTATTGGCCAAAAACAAATTTCAGATTTTGTCATCAGGTGGCGTAACTTTCTGAGCAGAAGTGGATAACGCACTCCCAAACAACATCTCATGGCAAGGTACAATGTATATGCATGCCTAATTTGGGAAGAATTTGATGAGCAGTTCTCAAGTTATTGCCCGGAAACCAAATTTCGAGCAATATTTCAAAGCGTTTCAAAGTTATTGCTTGCAGCACAAAAGAACGGAAAGAACCCTAGTGGCGCCACCTACAGGCAGATCTTTCTGAAACGCAATACCAATCAACATCTTGTCACAAGGAATGCATATGCAACTAGATACAGTCGGTCGAATACGATTGAAGGCATGCCTTTTGCATCTTTAGTAAAGGAAACAGTCATTATTTGTGAAGAAAGTAAAAACGTAAAACTTAGGAAAAACATCATTAACATGGCCCCATAAGATAACTTGAGGGTAGGTACCCACATACCAAATTTAAAAGAATCCATTAAGGTCCAACAGTTAGTGTTCGGAAATGCAATTTTACCTTGGCCCTCAGGTAGAGCCATGTGTAGGCAGATAGGCATAAAAAATAATCCCAACCGAGATCTTGAGGCAAGATCCCTTGACATTGGAAATAGAAAATGTTAACTTGGCCTACAGGTGGCGCCAACTATGAGCTGATCGACAAGAAAAACAATACTAAGTGAAACCTTCAGGTAAGGTACATGCTTACCAAACTTGGAAAGAATTCATTCAAGTATTAAAAAGTT
>JAVTVY010017800.1:0-66286 GCA_036873755.1 Hanleya hanleyi | reverse complement strand
TAAATTTCACTAGCTGTCTTTCCAGTTCTTGGCATGAATAAAAGATCCATGCCACAGTATTTGAGCTTAATAAGTTATTCATACATACATTTCAATATCACAGAAACTACCATCAAATCATAGTAATGTCAAATCACTTGTCCTGCGATCACAAATATTTGCAGCACTAGAGCTATGCAGGAGCTCCCAAGTACTAGTTTCAATGTCTTAACCCTACAAGAATAGCGGGGGCATCTTGGCTCCCCCTACCAACCTTTCTACTCTATCTATGGAACAACAAAAACAGAGAGCCGACACTGTGTGACTTTGTAGTTTTATCATTTGCATAATTAACAATCAGGGCAGAGTATCATGGGTGAATTGAAGATGGTGGCCATGTGTGGTAACAGAGAAGTTATGTTTTTGTTATTTTTCTTTAGAAGTCCTGCTTCTCTGCAAAAAAAAAGTGAAAAAATAAAACTATTTTATTTCACCTCACTCAAATCCATAAATTAAAAAAAAAATGAAAAATCAGACTGAAAATCAACCAAACAATGTTTTTCTTTTGAAAATAAAGTGAAAGACATACATCATAAGAACCAATTACCTGACAGTTACTTTTGTGCCCGTAACAATGAAACACTGGAATCGCCATGTTCAGATTACCCAGTTTCGGGAGGAGAGGACTTTTCTGTAAAAGTTAAAGCTACATGTATGTAGTTACTGAAGGGCTGACAGAAAGTCAAATGCAAACATATTCTTCCAGGCATGCCACAGCCATAATCGACCATCCATATTTATGCAAAAACAACAGATATTTAACACAACATGTATGCAGTAACTGGCACTAGGTCCTCAGTAGAAGTTTCATAGGTAGTTTTATGTAGGGAATACATTTAACTACATGTATTTAGTGATAACTGACATAATAATGCTGGGAAATTCATTACGATTTGCAAATTGACCCTTCATTTAAATATCAAGGTAACAATAAGTATATTCATATGCCAATTAACCAACTAATAATACTGCATATTTCATATACGGATAGACGGAGGTGAAATGACCCTGAATGCTGAATTCCCGGACAAGGTGAAGCAGCTTCATAGGCTTCTCTCATAAATGTTGAATGGCCACTTAATTATGGTTGTGAAAATTCGGGTAGTGCACCAGAACTCCACATTGAGAGTTGAACCACGTTGACATGAACAAATTCTGACATGCACATGTACACATATACATGTGATGTTTCAGTTGTACAGCACACACCAAAGTTAATGTACATTATAATTGTTATAATTTCTAGTCATATACACATACACGTGTACACATATTAAAGTTTTCAGCAGTGTTGGTTGATATTTCAATTGTGCAGTGGTGAGAGCTGCACAGGTCAGGGTCAAATATCTATCCAAAATGGAAGTCAAAAAGTTCGCTTCCCCCGGATACTTTGTAAACTATATTAAATAAAGACACACCCATCCTAGCCGCATACTATCATCTATATCCTAATGAAATGGTGAGAAAAAAATAAATTGTCATCCATCGAATTCGCATTATAATAGTAAAAAATACTTTCTGTTACAAGCAGAGAATTAGATACATTACCTTAAGATGAGCACTGAGTATACAGGCAATGTCATACAAGACATTGAGCTTCACTTCTGTTTCTTGATAGTTCTCCAATATTTCCTTGATGAGAAAAACTGGATAGCCAAGTCTAGAAGAGAGAAATAAACTATGCATTAAAGCAAATTCTGCTTGACGAATGCCAGCAATCATTCTTACCATATCCACAAAACTGTGACATACATGATGGTTCAAATTTCTGATTATTTCTGGCTGAAAAAACTAACATATTTTTGATAGAAATTGAAGCATAAAACAGTTCTAATTACATGTACATGAGTAGAAATATAGAAGAATTCAATCATACCTCTCTCCATGTTGCAAGTCACAGAATAGAACAGGCAACTCATGACGACATGAAGCACCAAACACACCTGTGACATCAAGCTTCCCATTCTTCACCTTAGACCGCAGTTTATCACCAGCCTGGAAATTACTGCAATCCTGAAAGAACCTTTTCATGTATATATTATTTCATAAAAGTTACAGTGCAGAAAAAATAACAAGTGTTATTTGAACCCCATGTGTATAATTAGGTTTGCAAAATCAAACATTTACTGAAGGATGATATAGAGTTGGTCTGGACATGACAATGAGTGTTATGATGATTACATGTACATACAGTATTCAAGCTGCACTTATGAGGAGAAGGATCATTTTTCATCCCCACCACTCTACTGTTTCATTCAGGAGAGTTATTGATCACTTCTGGAAAATATGTGAGTATTAGAGCACAAAAACTGAAACTTCCCATACAAGCCAGAACTTCAGGTATTCTAAACTGAGTTGTGGAGGGGTTAATTTCGTCATAAGCAAAGAATGTATAACCTAGATTTCCCTCAGTGTGATTGAGTGAGACTCCCATCATTGTCCAGCTTTTAATGATAGAACTAAACAGAACTGAAATCATTTAAGGACACAAAACATGTAGCTCCAACACTATTTCATGCCATTGTTACCAGCTGACAACATGTCCATTCCACAATATGATACTCACTGTGAATGCAGGTTTTGAATCGGAGGAATAATCACCAAGGAAATGTTGAATATTGTCGTTATCAACAAAGAATCTTCCAGCTCTTTTTGGAGGTTCCTGGCTTTGTCCAGAACTTCTTTTGTGTACAAGGCCAAAATTGGCATCCATGGCAATAACAAGGTTACCTCTTAACTGCAATACAAGCCCCCAGACACATGCATTTCATGAAACGATCTACAGAAATGAGCATGTGAATAACACAGAATATACATTCTGTCAGACACATATTGGGCTATTCGGTCCAGTACAGAACAACTCTTTAAAAATAGCCCATTGGGCTTCAATACCCCTCGGCTATCAGCTATTGTTTACACCAAGCAATCATGCATTGGAGCCCAGTGGGGCTTCCGGGGATTGACCTGGGATGTCGTCGTACACGCCGCAGGTCATGGTAAGAATATGCCTCAGCTCCTCAGAGAGCTTGTCGTAAGAGGCGACTAACTGAGGCACCCGTGGGGTGCGAAAAGGAATAGGATCCAATGTCGTGATATGACTGAAATATAGTTGAAAGCGTCGTTAAATCATATTCACTCACTCACTCACTCATTGTATAATATCATCAGTGTATTTTTAGAACTAGATTAACAAAAATGTGATCTAGTAGGGTTGGCTGTAGTTCGCTTTTGCCAAGGCCTGAGGTTCTGGTAGAGCATGATTGACCGAATTCTTAGCTCTAAATATGCTCTTCTAAAAAGCTTATAATCAAATAAAGTAATTTTATCTTGGAAATATCGATCAAGGTCAGTCATCTTCAAACAATTTCAAGTCAATTCTAATTTAATTGCATAAGGAACAGGAATTTGGAGACCTTAGACTTAACATATAGAATATGACCTTTTAAAAATAGGTCAAGGTCAGTGATATTCTTCAATAGATTTCAGGTCCAGCCATAAGTGGTATAAATTTGGACAATGTAAATCTTTCATGGAATATTGTACTAAATAGAATCTGACCTGGATAAAATAGGTCAAAGATAAAATAGGTCAAGGTCAGTCATCTTCAGCACACCTTTGGAGCATCACCAGATGTACACATAGTATTAATTTGGAAAGCCTAGCTTTATTTCTCAATGTGATATCATAATAAACGGTATATAAATAGGTCGTCAGTCAACTGGGATAGGCTTCTAGTCACGAGTTGCACACATAATATGAATTTGGAGACCTAGCTTTAATCCTTCAAAATATATAGCAAATACTAAAATTTGACCTTGATAAAATAGGTCAAGGTCAGTCATCTTCAGTACACCTATCAACCTTTGCCAGATGTACACATAGTATTAAATTGGAAAGCCTAGATATATTTCATGTTAGACCATAATAAACAGCATATGACCTTGAAAAATAGGTCAAGGTCAGTTAACTGGGATAGGCTTCTAGTCAATCACCAGTTGCATAACTAATATGAATTTAGAGACCCTAGCTTCAATCCTTCAAAAATTTTAGAAATACTAAAATTTGACCTTGATATAATAGGTCAAGGTCAGTCATCTTCAGTACACCTCTGGAGCTTCGCCAGATGTATACATAGTATTAATGTGGAAAGCCTAGCTTTATTTCTTCATGTTATATCCAGTGATGTAAGTGGACTTATGTCAAAAAACCTGAAAATACTATCCTAGCACTTTAGGCCGGGGTCCAGGGGCCGCCTAGGCCCCTGGAAGCTCTGGGGTTCTAGATGGCTGGAGATGCATTCAAGCCAATTTCTGGCAAATAAAATAAGAAAATATGATTGGCAAGCCACTACGTTTTTTGTGTTGTTTTTCAAGCAAAACCTGTTTCATAATACACCCGCATTCTGAAATAAGAAAACTTATTTTGAAAATTAATTTCTGTAAATTTATTCAGAGATTTTGTTGCTGTAAATAATACAGGCAGTGTCTGGTTTGACAGTTTATTTTTGCGTCTTGACAGATGCTTTGCCGATTTTGCGTGAGCTTGTAAAGATTTTCTTCCTGAGCTGCCGTAACGTACTCTTATCATTACAAATGCTACATTCAGCCAAACCTGGCAAATTGAGTTTCCTTATGTAGTCTGAAAGGTGATCCCCGTGATAGTCTTTGTCCTCCAGCCATGACCAACGAAACTTATGTCTATGTCGGCACTGCGATGTAACACGCTCATGATTTTCACTTCGATTTTCACTCCGGCAAAAAAGGCGCAATTTTCACTTCAGACTGCCACGCAATAACCCATAATAGTTTCGGCTGCTAGCGATTTGAGCGCCAGTATTACAGGGGAGACAACTCTAGTTGTCTCCCGAGTTGTCTCCCGTATCACGTGGCGGACAAATCATTATAAAAATGGCGACTACGTCGGTTCTTCGCTAGAGACGATCGGGATCCAATTTTGAGGATCAAAAATGGTAACAATACATACTTTATCAAGATCAGGTAAAAAATGCGTTTTTGAACGCTCAAATATCGATTTACTCGACATCAAGTATCACTTTCCTGGTAAAACCGGACGAGAATCTAAATTTCTATAAAAACGGAATTCTTTCCAAGTTTCAACAAAAAACCGGATTTCCGGCAAAAACCGGAAGACTTACATCACTGTATATCATAATAAACAGTATATGACCGTTAAAAAATATGTCAAGGTGAGTCAACTGGGATAGGCTTCTAGTCAATCACGAGTTACATACACAATATGAATTTGGAGACCCTAGCTTTAATCCTTAAAAAAAAATAGCAAATACTAAAATTTGACCTTGATAAAATAGGTCAAGGTCAGTCATCTTCAGTACACCTCTGGACCTTTGCCAGATGTATACATAGTATCAATTTGGAAAGCCTAAGATATATTTCTTCATGTTACACCATAATAAACAGAATATGACCTTGAAAAAATAGGTCAAGGTCAGTCAACTGGGATAGGCTTCTAGTCAATCACCAGTTGCATAAGTAATATGAATTTGGAGACCCTGGCTTCAATCCTTCAAAAAATATAGCAAATACTATAATTTGACCTTGATAAAATAGGTCAAGGTCAGTCATCTTCAGTACACCTCTGGACCTTCACCAGATATATACATAGTATTAATTTGGAAAGCCTAGCTTTATTTCTTCATTTTATATTATAATAAACAGTATATGACCTATAAAAAATAGGTCAAGGTCAGTCAACTGAGGTAGGCTTCTAGTCAATCACCAGTTGCATAAGTAATATGAATTTGGAGATCCTAGCTTCAATCCTTCAAGAAATATAGCAAATACTATAATTTGACCTTGATAAAATAGGTCAAGGTCAGTCCTTTTTAATAGGCTTCTGATCCTTCACCAGATACATTTGTGGTATGAATTTACAATGCCTGGCTATAATTCTTCTTGAGATATCGTGTTCACAAGAAAGATGGACAGACAGACGGACAGACAGACGGACAGACGACGCTGACGACAACAATACCCTTCGAGCAAAATTTGCCCGAGGGGTAAAAACCACAACTTTACATTGCAAGAGTGGCCTGATAAATATGGTTAAGACAATCAATACTCAAATCGTAGGACACATTTCAAAATTCAAATGGATTCAGAGTCAAGTATGTGTCTTGTGTCTATTTATAAATGTACAACCTTCGTTAGAAGACAATTCCTGTGCTAATATATCAAGGCTAGATTGCAGAGTGAGTGTAGAAATTGATTAGATGTGTGAGGATGATAGAAAAATATGGTAATCCCCCTAATAATTCAATCCCTCTATCGAAATTCAATTTAGGGACTAAATTCAATCGGCTGTTCTAATAAATTTGATCACCTTCTAAAATCATTCAAATAAAGAAACAATGGATTATCTGTATGATTTTGGACCATTTTGTCAACTTCTTGTTCTAATAAATTTGATCACCCCAGATTTTATGGTGGGAAATTTCACTTCTTGTGATTGAATTATTAGAGGGATTACCATACCAGATCCAGCCATAGTTAACTTACGGTAATTCTCCTAATAATTCAATCACAGAAAGTTCACTTTTCAACTCTGTTATTCAAACACAGAGAGAAAGTAACATTCCCATTCTTCATTGAAATGGAAGAAAAGTCATATAATAAACAAGCGCTGGATGAGCGCAAAGACCTCCGTCGAGGCAACAGGGTCCGTAGCGTAATACATCACTGAATAACATACGGCCGGATGCCAAGCTCAATTTTGCATTTGTTGGACATTAGCTTCATCAATGGTAATTAATCTGGGATTGAGGGTTCCTCACTAGCATGTCCAGACAGGGATGTGAAAGTCACATTCCCAGCAAATAATTTTTGTTTGATTTGACGTGCTTGAAATATTGGGGTATGGAATAGAGTATATTGATGAAAAACCTGGAAAAGTGCTTGAGACATTAGGCCCCATCCCACCCACACCTCCCCATGAGAGGATCCCCTCACCCAAATCAACACGTTAGCGACAGAAATGAGACCCTGTGTGCCTACATGTAGTTGTACTAACTTGCTTGTGATTTTGTGCTATAGGCCCAACACAGCAACACTTCATATTTTGTATGTGTACAGTATAGCATCATCATTGATGAGAGAATGCTCTTCAAAACACACCTGATTTTACCGACACTTCGCTCTGATCTGTCTCAACATCATATGATGAGGATTCAATGCGCTCGGTATAATTTTGTATACTGGTGTTACAGGTCACCTTCGCCTTCACCTTACTGTATCAATGACCATGGACTTGTACATGTATCACATTCACATTGAATGGTGATGGCTGATGAGAATATTGCCCCTATGGAACAAATGACTGGATTCCACGCAGCAAATATTTATTGTGTAACAGTGAGAAGAAAATTAATTGTATAAACATTCCAAGCCTCATTGAACACAAGCCGCACCATACTTGATATGAATATAACGCGCGTACATTAGCTCGCTTGGACGTCGCTTAGTTAAATATGGACAGACTCGCAAAAATCTCAAAATTTTCAGAAGCCACAAAAATGCCCTCAGCTTGTACAGAGTAAGTAAAAATACTTATGTACAACTTGATGTTTAGAAATGACTGTGTTGAGCGGTTCTATTCCCAACTTCTCTTTTATTCTATGTCATAGAGGACAGGGTTTGGTAGATAATTAAAAACTGTATTAACTCGGCTTCACATTTTAGAGAATGACTTTAATTGAGCCAAAGATGAAAGAGAAATACACTTATAAAAAAATTTATTTAAAAAAATATCTGTATATATGTTTATATTAATTTCCATAATTTATTGAAAAAACTATACGTAGACTTCGACCACCCAATATCACACAGGCCAGGCAACTGTGAGAACAAGTGAAAGATACCCATCGAGTTGAGCGGATTTGCAGATAAACAACAACAAAAAATTGCACTTTGTGCCTCACGAGGCCCTTCTCCATAGAGTGCATGCCAGTTATTTTCTAGACTACAACAACAACAGTTTTTGCCTGTATCACAGTCCGAGCTTCCGATGACCCTTCAACCTTACCCAGACGACGGATAATTTTTGACAGATTGTCCGGCTAGGTTGTTGATCGGATTCACAGATCATGAATTCCACCGTGACGGAATCACCGTTGGGAAGACTTTTTCTTTATTCAAAGTCATGTACTCGGAAGTTCCGTGGTCATACCCATGTAGTTTCAAGTTTAGTTTGCTATTCTATATGACATCTGTTTACGGATCCATGAAAAATCTACAGATGATCCAGCATTTTCAGTAAATCATGCTTCGAAATGTTCGTGACGGAATCACCTGAAACGGACATGACTCTTGACTAGTGTTGCTTGTCTATTTTTTTGCTGCTCTGTTTCAATCTGACTATTCTTATATGACATCTCTTACTAACATACAGTACCCAAGGATGATAAGATTTTTTTCATCGTGAGAAAACGCGACTGGATCATCCCAGGGGTTAAATCTAGTCCGTGACGGAATCGACAAAAAATCGTGATGGAATCACGAGTGCGCTTTTTAAATCTTATCGGTAAAAGTGCTTTATTAATTACACATTTTCTTCAAAAAAATATTCCTAGAGTGAATTTATCTCTTCTACTTAGAAAATTAAAACTCTGACCTCTTATTTTTACTAAGGTATACAGCTCCCGCCACATGCATATCTTTTCTGCAGATGTTTCAAAATAGTATAGTTTTCAGTAAAGTGCAATTTTTCTTCTTTGACAATTTAGAATTTCCCGAGTTCTTCATGTTAAAAAATTGCGGGAAAAATATTTCGCTATTAAAACACATCTTCTCTATTATTGGCTTGTTCCCGGGGATCATAGGAAGCGAATAGAACAAACAGCATGTTAATATAGGGTCTACGACAGAATGTGGAGTGAATTTTATGCGAAAAAGGGCTGTTTAGCAATGTCCGCTTTTCCGTGGAATTCATGAGCGCACGATTGAAGTATCATGGGAAGA
Source organism: Hanleya hanleyi (assembly GCA_036873755.1). NCBI lineage: Eukaryota > Metazoa > Mollusca > Polyplacophora > Lepidopleurida > Hanleyidae > Hanleya > Hanleya hanleyi. The sequence continues at coordinate 57,254 of JAVTVY010017800.1, read as the reverse complement.
TATATATTTCCAGTCGCTATCTCCCCCCCCCCCCATCTTCAAACAAAAGGAACAGAAAAAGCCGAGAGAGCGCCTCGTGAGGCAGAGTTATTTTTCCAGACTACAACAACAACAGTTTTTGCCTGTACAGTATCACAGTTCGAGCTTCCGATGACCCTTCAACCTTACGGGTGTCGGAACAGTTATCGGACAGGACAGTTATCGGACACGCATCTCGAGCGCACGTGTTGTGCTCGTGATGACAAGGCAATAATATGTGAGAACAAAGGGGAGATCATTTCTAATTGTTATGCAAAATATAGAATTATAGGTAGCCACGAAAGTCGAAAAATTTAAATCTAACATTTTTGTTTTCATCAAAATTCGAAATTTCTCGTGTTGTGGCGGGGTGCGAAATTCGATCTACCACCTTGTCTTCCCGATCTCACTCTCAAGTAAATACGTATAGAACTGAACAATGATCATATCATCTTAAACGACAGAACTCCAACTAACGATTGTCATGCACAAAACTTGAAAATACATTGTACTTCAACGTCAAATTCTTGTTCACGATGGGTGTCCGATAACTGGTACTGTCCACGGCGGGAACTGAGCTGAAAAGTCCAGTTAAAAATAGCTCTCGCACGTGCAGAAGGGAGTGACGTCATGGACGGAATTCATAACGGAAGATAGCCGACGAGCTCAGCAATCATCGTGTCAGTTTTCATGTCATTTCAAGGAATACTTTTTTATATATTCCAAATAAACCGCGAAAATTGTCCGATAACTGTTCGGATACCCGTACCCAGACGACGGATAATTTTTGACAGATTATCCGGCTAGGTTGTTGATCGGATTCACAGATAACGATTGAAGCATGGGAAGATATATTTTTTCAGTCGCTATCTCCCCAACCCTCACCCCCCAACTAAAAAAAAAGAAAAGAAAAAGCCGAGAGAGTTCTTCGGAGTTTTACGTTTTTGACCTCTGACTTTGAATTTGACTTCTCACTTCCGACTCGCATCCTGGTGAATGACACTCGTCCTTTATCTTTTTGCCGATTCAGAGATTCTCGAGGAAGTTTCCAATTATACTATCTGGAATGCGAGTTTTTCTTTCGTGAAAATTTACTTTTTATGAAAGCGCAGGTTTGTCTTCGTCGCATACCGGCCATCTGTACCAGCGCGAAGCTCATTCTCAAAGAGAGCCGTGTCTACCCGCGGGAGACCAAAGCGACTCTCATGTAAACTGGTGACATTTTTGAATCTCCAATCTCAAAGCGAGGCAGCATGACATCATTCTCAAAGCGAGCCGTGTCTACCCGCGAACTACTTCCTGTATTAGATAACTCGCTTTCACGGCCAAGTATACATACCGACAATAATTTGTTCGCGATTGATATGCTCCGAAACGGAAAGAGTCATTTCCCAATTATATAGCCCACGTTATGTTTAGCAATTCGCTTCTAACTCGGCGGAGTCAGCAGGTCAGTGACAAGCCAGATAATCATACGCTGCCTACTCACCCCCCAAAGTTTGGGGGGATGGCTCCCATTTACGCGTGAGACTCTTTCTCGCAGTAGGGAGTCTCGCGAGACGAGAATGGCGCGAAGCTATAAGTACACGCGCGAATTTAGTACCCTCGAATAAAGAGACCCGGTGGAAGCGCTGCAAAGGATACACACCTTTTGTGACGTAAGCATTCATTTGTGTCCAGAAACTTTTCAAAATTTCGTCGGGAACCATGGCAATCCCTATTGGCGGGAGATTTCACGTTGCGCTCCTAGACCTCCGTCTGATCGACGGAGGTAAAAATGGGATGCTTTGTGGCTGATGCCATGGAGAATATTGCCAGATATATGCCATTTTTGCTGCACTACCGGTGATCGAATTATTAGGGGAATTATCATAAACATATTTTAGCGCCTCAACAAAAAGATTGGGGACAAGTTCTTATCAACTTACATGCCCCTCTCTGAAATTACATGTATAGATGAATAAACATCTGGCAGTAGAGACATTCAGTTCAGCATATACGTTACAGACACTTCAAAATACATCATAGTTAACTTACGAGACATTGCTTGCTGCTCCAACATTAACTGGCGATTTATCCATTTTTGGGTTATTTCTGGGTTGATCACAGGGGAACTCGTCTGTGTTTTCACTCGGACTGTCTTCTACCACAATTGGATCTGAAGACACCAGGAGCAGATGCATTTATTCGGACCCTTAACAAGAAAGATGAACAGAGAGATGGCAATCTAGGTAAACCAAGATGGTAAATCAAGGGAATACCATCTAGACGTAACGCTATGAAAACTATTCTACGAGATCCCATAATAAGCCCATCACGACCATTTCAACCTTTTCGCTCTGGCAATGATTGACGTTTACTTCAAGGAGATTAACATCTTCGCACGGCACATTCTTTTGATATTTTCTACCCCTAACAAAGCCAGACTTTTCGGCGGGAGTAAACTCTTTGATGTTTACGGACCGTCTGAAAATGATGCCATATTTGGAAACTGTTTCAGGTTAATGTTTATATTAGACCACGAGCTACCGTGTGTAATTATTGTGAGCGTGATTTTGAAATAGTTACAACCAGCTATCTATCTGATTGGCTAACAATAGTACTTGCAACTTGCACGGGATTTATATAGGGCTGAATTCAGATATAATATTCCGTGATATTATATCTGAGTTTGCTGAGATTGAGAGAGATGGCAAAAAGACAATGCCGACAATACCCTGCGGAGTTAAAATGACCTAATAAATATAAAGTTGAAATTCTTGGTATTTCAGTAGTACAAACACACACAGCAGTTGAGTTAGTATGATTGAAAATGAGTTGAATAGAATCAAAGTTTAAACTTGGATTTGAAAACTTGTAAGTCAGAATTTTCTTCAAACATGTACCGGTACTTTGAATTCGACTGATCATTATTCAGTTGGTAAAAAAATACGTTACAACATTAATTTCCAAATTATCTGCAAAATGGTGATGAAATTTGGAACTTCAATGCCACTTTTGAAAAAACAGAATTGTCTTGGATCATACTTTTATATCAATCGCCATATACATGTATCGATTGAAGATGTTTTTTAACCATAAAATTAGATTAGAGTAAATTGACTGGAAAGATCAGCTGACAATGATGAGTTTACTTTCATCAGACGGTTGACAAATTCCAATCACAAATTTGCATCCATCATTGTTTTAAAATATACAGGACGAGGCCACTTTCTTTCATTCAGATAACTGTAACATCTTTTTCATTTTCTTTTCAGGACATGCTTGAAACCTTGCTGAATATTTTTCATTGCCGAGAAATCTGGATGTAGGCCTAAACTATCCCGGTGCCAACAATGAGACAACATGATAGATAAAGAAATATCTGATAATTTCTTGATTGCTCTTTTGAAGGGAAAATTGTGGAAGAGCTATTCAAACTGTTTATAACAATAAACCTAAGGCTACACTCAGTATGAGCGGCACATACAATCTAGCGTATAACATCTGAAGGTTAGAAGACTGACAAGAAGAGAAGATACGTTAAACTTTTACAGTGGGACTGGTTTAATACAATCGACATGATCAACACATGTGTAGCTGTACCTGTTGTGGTACCAGATGTCTGTTTCGCGCTTGGCAACTTTTTCTTGGACTCTCGTTTGAAGGAGAATTCTTGGAGACTGGTCTGTTTAAACCTTTTTGCAGGGGGTTCAGTCATTCTAGTCTATCTGAAAATAAACGAAGTGAATCTTAACTTCAAGATTTGAATATATAGGCCTGTTTCACTCACATGTATTTATGAAAAATTAGATGCACACATTTCCGGAGGGCGTGGGTAAGTTCGTAATGTGGATGGCTTTACTCTTCTGGTTATTTCATTTCAAATAACTGGAGGTGTCGTAGAGACTATAAAGTTAACGAACAGACAGATGGGGTACGCCTCAAATGTCCTCACAGTCTAATCCTTGCACTGAAGTTATTAGCACTGATACAACAGGTTTGAATTTATTGAAGAGTTTTCGGTCACATTGACCTTGAGCTTTGACCTCAAAATGAATAGGGTTATCCTTTTCCCATGGGTAAATTATATCCAAAGGTTAGAACTAGATATATTGCACAGCTTACAAAAGTTAACAGACGAATGAAACTCGCTTTCGCAATATGTATACACGGCCTCATCTCACATCTGCAAGTGCCTACATTGTACGCCTATACCGATTAAGTGAAGCACGAAACTCCATCGAGGTATAATGCCTCTTATTAGGTATTTTCTTTAACCTGCATAATATGGATCAGCGTAATGAACCAGTTTACAAATTATAATCAACAGCTGCAATTAGAGCAAAAAGACAATGCTTGAGTTGAGGGATATGAAGTTATCTTCCATAAATCATTCAAACGTAAGTTAACTTTCTACCTCTGAAGCATTGTCTTGTGCGCTAAATGGGGGCTGCAAATTATAACCGTAAACCCACTTATTTCCAGGGTAGTCCAGTGATGTATTTTTAGGCAGGATTCAATCAGAAAAAAAACACCACCTATCAACATCTCTGTGCTCTGGTATTCCACTATGTTCAAAACATATTTTCCGATAAATATTACGAGAAAACGGCTGAATATACAAAAATAATATTTATGTTATTTTATTATGATCCTATAATATTCGAAACAGTGGGAATGCATTTTGATTTTTATTTAATGGAAGAGGTTTCACGAAAAATGATCAAAACTAATTTTCAGCAAATTGACACCCATCTCTCCCGGTAAACTTTTTGTCATGAATTATCAGGAAATGTTCATCAAACTATGTATTTCTAGTACAGAAACCTCTTCAGCATGAAGAATAATTAAACAGAATTAAAATTGAATACATATTGGCAACCAGAGATATCCACTATTCCTTATGATTTCCAGTCAATACAATCGAGATTCCCGGACAATAGGCCGACCCTGTCCGAAGCCATATCATATTGTGGGGTACCGTGTGACTGAACTAAACAAATGTTGGCACAAACAGAGAAAAATCTGCAAGAGGACACAACATGGAGAGCTAAGAGAAATGAGTGCATATGAATGTTCTGGTGGTTAAAAAAATTGGCGCAGTCGGTTTAATGAATAAATAAAGCTATAATCTCAGAGGTAAGTGGAAGGGATCGACCGCTTTCTTCCTGTAGCGAGGTTAAAATGTCGTGTTTTCCGTGCGCCCTCCAACTTCCACCTTTGGTATAGCTGTGGGTTCTGATGGCCACCATGGATTTTACATTAGTATTTCGGACCACCTCATGTGTCTGGAATGCATCCTCCTTAAATATGTTGATGTCTACTGGTCGGTATCCCAATCACATAGTACTGCCACATTGTTTCAAGATGAGGAAATTTGTCTTGTGTGTGCGCCAGTACACATGCTCTAGCTGAGGGTAATATATATAACACTGGGACTGCGTTTGATGTCTGGAACCGATCATCCATCTTCATTTTATCCAGCCAATTTCTACGTTCCCACTTCGAACTTCCCTTGATATATCTGGACCCCTTCAATGTTCAAATAACTTATAAATAGACACGAGACGTCACTGACCTCGAAAACATTTGAAATTCGAAATGGGTCGCACAAGAGCGTTATTGATTGGCTAACCTAATTAGTGGGCACCATATCAAGAGGAAGGACGCCGCTAATAGAGGATGATGTCACTCTATGTGACTTCAATCGCAATCGATGTGTACGTTCTGATTGGTTCATCTGTCGTTAGCTGGTGAAATTTACACCTCGGATTTTGAACGCTGAAGGGGTTAGATAAATCAAGGCAGGTTCGAAGTAGGAACGTAGAAATTGGCTGGATAAAATGAAGATGCCGATCATCGTGCTCTGTATGATAGTAATATATAACAATGATATCATGGTGAGCATGGTGAGAGGGATTATAACTGCCTCGTCGCACGAGGATGAGTAAAAATTATTAATACTAAAAGCTGGGAGGGATTAAGTGATTAAATTCAACCTTTTTTAAAACAAATATACGAAAGAAAATTATGCTCATTGAGTAATTACAAATTCCATTTGTATAGTATACGTCTTGGATATGTAGTTATGAAAAAAAAGAACAGTTTCTGGGCATGGCCGGTTACTATCATACAGCGCACTGATCTGCTCGGAACATCACATGCAGTACTAGTTTTATATACCCCAAACTAGGGCATGCGTTTGGTGCATAGACAGACAATTTTCCGATTATGATTTTTTTTCATCAAATTAACGACCATTCACAAATTATATTAGGGTGGGGAAAATGTTGGGTGGGGATAATGTCATTGGGAAAAATGTCACTGGGAAACTGGGAAAGTGTCGGTGGGGAAAATGTCGGATGGGGAAAATGTCGGATGGGGATAATGTTACGGATTCCACTTTATTACCAATGGGATTGTACATCGCAATCGAACATCCAAATAATAAAGGAAATGCTGTCAGTTGCAAATTTTTTCCAAATTTTGCGAGCTGAACAAAATTGTCGCCGATCCTGGTGGGCACGAGTGGAGAAGGGGTTCACTGTGTTCGAAAAACATTCTCATGCAATTACATGCTCAATGTTCTCATGTTACTTTCACCAAACAGTCTGAAAATTTTTCCTTTCAACACTTTCTGTTTCATTTTCGACTCATTGTCAGGTGAACAACAACAACAACACTCAACGCAAGTGTTGTGAGCGGAGACCAACAAGAGCACTTCGTGACCAGTCACAGATAACACAACTCATACCTTTGCTTGTGTATTAGTTCTAAGGCGATATACAAACAATTTCACCACATTTCGTAACATTTATCGACGAGCAGTGGCAAGAACATGTACTTCTCGTTTATTCTCGTACATACCGCGCAAAACGTGAGAAAACGTGATCACAACCACTTCCTTTTCCGGTCGTCAAAAAACTCGCAAACATGGTGAGAGAGAATGTTCCTCTCAATCACGTTGAATCTTTCTTGAATTTGCCCATCTGTAATTAAATAATGCATATATTTCATACACGATATCCGTACAAGCCACACAGCTGTTGCTCTGGTTCAAAATCTGACTTTTTCCTGTAGTTTATACCCATCTGTTTACATGTAGCTCAGCAAACCATTAAAAAACACAAAACATTGAACACATTACCTTACCTGGAGACCATTAATTTGCTTGGATAACGATTAACCTGTAAATTGTAAGGACGATCATGAATGGAAAGTCTGTAGTTGGCATAATTTTTCTCTAAATAATGGGCAACAATCGCTCTTTCCCCTGCCTAGGCATTGGACATCCCCCACTCCCGGACATCTCCTCCTGGACACATATCCCCCCCTCTCCTTGACATATCCTCCCGCCCTCCCCAATTATATTTTCAAAAGATATTGATTTTTGTAATTATTTTGTTTTCTAAAAAAAGCTTCCAAAAAATGACCTAAAGCCGATTGGTCAAAAGCCCTGGCGGCCATCTTAGATTGATACAAACCTTGTTAATCTTTTTCTCGAAACCAGAGCCACCTGGTCCTGTCCTCCCTACTACACTCTGGGATGGAGTTCAGCCATAGATCAGTCATTGGATAGCACAAGAAACACTAGAATGCAGAACATGACGAGGGCGTCTCTGTGGAGATCATGCCAATCTCCCTACATCGTGGATGTTACGAGCGCATCTGACAGATGACGTAGTCATATAAGCATTCTTGCAATAAGTTTACGTTTTCTATTCTGATGTCATTATGTTATGATGCTGGCCATGAAGATGACTCGTGACCTGACGCTTCGTAAGGAATTGGATATGTTCCAATGGAACCGGAAGAGGATACATGAACAAATTTTGTCATGTATTATGGGACCCACTCGGCGGAAGCATGGTCCCAGGGGTTCGTTGGAGCAGCCATTTTCCAGCGACCCCCGGTGGCAAGGTTGTATCATTCTCTGGAACCATGGAGAATCGATGCGATACTTGGCACACATGATCGATGGGTCCACCTGTTCATTGGACAGGCAATTTCACGTTTGAAAATTTAACATGGGAGAGATACGAAAACTAGGAAAGTAGGCTGTCCAAATCAAAGAAAACAGGATATACATATATATGGACAGGCAGATTTTATCATCCTGACTAACACCCTGATAGTCATACCCAATACACATCTTCCAAATTTTAGGAGTCTGGAGGTGATGCGTTGCCCCCATGACCAGAAAAATGCCATCTTCGGCTGAGTTTTCTGTAATATTCCATATCAAAAGAACAAAGCCCATGTGCGAGTGATGCAAGTTTTGCTGTCCATAAACTGTTAGAATGTAAACTATGTGCAAACTCTATACTTGTATTTAACTGTCCTGCAAAGGAGTCCAGTGTTGAATAATGTCTGTATTTGTGTCATCCTCAGAGTGAGGGAGCGGCCACTATCCGTACCAGAAAGTTCATGACAAACCGCCTTCTGTCCAGACGGCAGATGGTAAGTCCAAAAGTTACAGATTATGCCAGGTTGAATCCGTGACATTTTGCCACGCAACATTTTGGAGCAAAGCGAAGTGTATGGCATTTCAGCACGCGACATTTCGGCACCTTGTTTTTACAAGCCAAATCATACTTAAAATAAAGATTTTCACATTCTTTTTGAACATATGATTATGTTTAACATATGAACAGATCATTTTAAGAGTTACTAATTTGTAGATTCTTTGACTTCGAATATATCCGCGACATTTCGGCAACTTTTTCTCAAATATGCAGTTGGTTTAGAAAGACATGTTATCATAAGGCAAAAACAAAACTATGAGTAAATACCTCGTCCATTAACTATCTACATGTGAAAAAAGTTGCTGAAATGTTGCGGATAATCACGGTCAAAGAATCTATCACTTGGTAACCCTTAAAATGGGTTGTTTATGTTAAAACAAGACTGTGAAAATCTTTAGTTTTAGCGTAACTTGGCCGGACAAGAAAAGTTGTCGAAATGTTGTACTCTTGACTTTGTGCCGAAATGTCGCGAGAGGGAATTGTCGCATGCCGGAATGTTGCTTGCCGAAATGTCCTGACATCGCCAGTTTATTCCTCTTTCACCACTCTCTGACTGCATCATGGTGGCCATGCAGAAATTTAGGCTCAGTTCCGCTTCAAGCCATTTGAATTGCAAAGGTAATTTTCCATGAGATTTGTCGTCGATGACAGCAAACCTGAAAAGGCAGAGGTCAAAAACCTGTCACCTCCATCAGAGGATATGGAACATACATGACCTACCCTTTTAACCCATGATATCTGTATATTAAGAAGGGCTCACATTCTCATTTGCAGGGGGTTTATTAGAAATTCAGGCAACTGGCAGCAGTCCGGTTTATTGCCCATTCCATGTCATGATACTTTAATATTTGTACAGTGACTGATGTGTTTATTCTTTTACTGTGTTTGCCCTTCAGGTGGTTGATGTCTTACATCCTGGACGTGCCACATTACCCAAAACAGAAGTACGAGAAAAGCTGAGTCGTATGTACAAAACTACCCCCGATATGATATTCTGCTTTGGATTCCGAACACAGTTTGGCGGAGGCAAAACTACTGGGTTTGGCCTAATATACGACAGTTTGGATCATGCCAAGAAGTTTGAACCCAAACACAGATTAGCCCGAGTGAGTGGCATTATAACTTAAGTTCATCTTTCTTCATTATACATCAGACTGCCTAGTTATTACCTCTCCGGGCGGGCAAATTATGCCCGAAGGGTATTGTAGTCAGCGTCGTCTGTCTGCCTGCCTGTATGTCCATCTGTCCATATTTCTTGTGGACACGATATCTCAAGAAGGATTATAGCCAGGCATTGTAAACTTATGCCACATATGCATCTGGTGAATGGCCAGAAGCCTATTGAAAATGAGTGACCGTGACCTATTTTATCAAGGTCAAATTCTAGTATTTGCTATATTTTTTTAATGATTAAACTAGGGTCTCCAAATTCATATTACATATGCAACTGGTGAATGACTAGAAGCCTGTACCAGTTGACTGACCTTGACCTATTTCTTAAGATCATACAAGGTTCGCACAGTCCTGGAATGTCCTGGAAAAATAAAAGTATGCTTTCCAGTACTGGAAAGTCCTGGAAAAATAGTATGTGTCCTTGAAAGTCCTGGAAAATCAATAGAATGACTGTGCTGCGAATCATATGTCGGCAAATGCTCACTCCAACGATCGGTCATCGCTGTCGGGGGATTCCCCAGTTCACTGACGTGCCAATTTATTCATAAACTTTCGTAGTAAATATAGTAAAACTTCTCGGCCAATCAAATATCGAATTGAGACATCCGTCACTGAGCTCCCATGGTGACGGATATTCACGGAAACCTCCGATCATTAATCTGAGAGAGAAATGTAAAGAATGACATGATGTCACGCCTTTGTCATTTTAATTCTTCGTGGCCGAGTCATCCGGACTGCCGGGACTGCCGGGACTGCATGGCGCCTCAAGGAGTCTTTGCACAGAGCGAAGTGCAGGCTTTGCCAAAACACGTTCGATGTTGGAAATATGGGGGAAAGTGCCGTGAAAAGTCACGCGAAAGGTGCAAAGCATGAATCCTGCTATCAGCGTGAGCGATAAAATATGCGGATTAATCGGACTATCACATCTTTCTTTGGCTCTTCCACGGCCGATTCAGGCATAATATCGTTGTAAGATTTAATTTGTACGATTATTTATTTACCCATCCGTTGTCCTTCAGATTAGAATCTCTATCTTTGAATGAGTTGTTCGTTTTAGTGACAAATATTTCAAGCCGAAAACGGAGCCATATTCCACGTGTATTTCATACTTCCTGGTGACAACAGGGGAGATAATCTTGTTTTGTTTTTTTTATTACGTACAATTTGTGTAATCATGCATGCAACTTTGTCCTGGAAAACAGCAATTTTGTCCTGGAAATGTCCTGGAATTTTGATCTTTCCCAGCTGTGCGAACCCTGTCATATACTGTTTCTTATGATATAACATGAAGAAGTATAGCTAGGCTTTCCAAATCAATACCATATATACGTCTGGCGATTGTCCAGAGGTTTGCTGAAGATGACTGACCTTGACCTATTTTATCAAGGTCAAACCCCGGTATTTGCTACATCTTTTGAAAGATTGAAGCTAGGGTCTCCAAATTCATTTTACATATGCAACTGGCGATTGACTAGAAGTCTATCCCAGTTGACTGACCTTGACCTATTTTCAAGGTCATATACTTTTTTTTTTTCATGATATAACCTGAAGAAATATAGCTAGGCTTTCCAAATTAATAATATGTATACATCTGGTGATGGTCCAGAGGTGTGCTCAAGATGACTGACCTATTTATCCAGGTCAGATTGTATTTAGTACAATATTTCATGAAGGATTATATCTACATTGTCCAAAGAGACATGGCGCCTTTCCCTGGCCATCGGCCCATAGCTAGGTCCTGTGGAAAAATGTTGTGGAAGTGTTTTTTTAAAGCAATACCCCAGAGTACATATTCTTAGGTTTCAATATTCAAAGAAAACTAAGTAATTTTTTTACAAGCAAGGATAGAATTGCAAGATAAAAACGTGCCAAAATCTCATTTTCAATAAATTGGACGTATTTTAAGTTCTTTAGGATAGATTTTTGTGTAGTAGGTAGCCAAGAACCAGAATAAAAATCAATTCATTCAATTTATATTTACATTCCATACAGTTCAGGGCATATTCTACATACTTTGGGAAAGGGCCTTTTGGCAATGGATTTGGGAAATACTATCCTAGCACTTCAGGCCGGGGTCCAGGGGCCGCCTAGGCCCCGTAAGCTTCGGGGTTCTAGATGCCTGGAAATACATTCGAGCCCATTTCTGGCAGTTAAATTTGTAAAATATTATTCCCTGTTTTATATATTTTTAAGAGAAAATTCAAAAGAAAACAATTAAATTTTAAATGTTACTCATGGCCCATGGGATGAAAGAAATAACTAGAGCCGGCTAGAGTTAACTCCCCTGACGAATCTCCGTTGGTAACGCATTGGGCATCCTCATCAGTGCAACAACAACAACGATGATGTTTGCGTAAAGATTGCACAATGATTGGCCATTTTTACACCATCCTCAATTAATATTATTTTCTGCAAAATGAATGCAACAATTAATACGTACGAGACAAACCTTCGCAAGACTATTTTTCTCCTGGAATACGGTGGAATAGATGTGGCCAAAAATGTCCGACTACGCTCTCGCTTCGCCAGATCTAGACCGGAAGTTTAGCGATAATGCTCGGGACTTCCCGGACGGAGAACGAAGACCTCTGAGAACTACTGAAATAAGCGATCTTCGCTGCCCATAGGTTGTGAAAACTTTATCGGACGTTGCGCTTCCGTAGTTTGATAATAAAGAAGTTTGGAACTTTCCTTTTCCGTTTTATAAGTCCAATGACATACAAATATGACGAAGAATAACCGCCAACGTTTATGTGAATTTTCAAAATGGTAAATATTTTGGGATTTTTTATTTTTGGGGAAATTTCTTCCAGAAAATTGGGAGAAGATCCTTTGGGAACGGGGCCGATTATCGACCCCTGGAACAATGGTAGATTATGCCCTGCAGTTTAAGCGTAAATATATTTTGGTTCAGACTTGCCTTGATCACTAAAAAGTGAAGTTAAAAATTATTTTAATGGTCACCTTTTTGGCACAAATGTGCTCACTATTCTGGGATAAAATTACAAGGATATATGTTAGCTCAATAGGCTAGGCTCTGCGTTGAGCCCACAGATAAGCAATTTTTCATCATTGTGGGTTCGAGACCCATTTTTACCCCTCGGCCAACTTTGGCCTAGGGGTATTGTCGTCATCATGTACGGCTGTACGTCCGTACGTCCGTTACCGCGATATCTACAGAACCGTTACATGCATGGCAACCAAACTTGTTACATCTATTTATCTTCACGTAAATCAGAAGCCTATCGAAAATGAGTCATCTCGGACAATATTTTGCAGAGTTATGCCCCTTTTTACAAGTAAAAATCCATTTATGATTTGTTATTGTGATAATTGCAGAACCGTTCCATATACAACATCCTAGGCCATCCTTAAAAATAAGTTTGTTGCGCGTAACCCGACCGACTGTCTAAAAATCCGCCGACTGGAAACTTTTTTTGCCGATTTTCCGACTGGTCATCTTTTTATTTTATTTTGCAATGTCAGAATTATCTCCCCATCTCCTCTCTCGGGTAAACGTATGTAAAACGTTCGCCCAGCAAAAGCAAGCAGGATTTCACTCTCCAGTAGTCGGCATGTGAGCTGATGTCACTCGTTTTGAAGGCATACCCTCCATGGCCCAGTCCGTAGGGGAATGCAGTTTTCGTCGTCCACGTGTATATGGCGGGAAGTTCCCCCTTCTGTTTTGTGTTTGATGGAGAATCGAGAGGACAATAAACACATCGAGAGGCAACCGCAACACGGGATGGGAACAATATTACAAAACGGTTGGTTATTAAAACCTGCCATAAAGAGCTCTGTCGCGAATCAACGTGGAACGTAGACATGTTTAGGACTGTCACCACCTCGTGGGTCCGTACACCGACAGATTCTGAGACTGACGATGTTACAACAACAACGATGTTTGGATTTCTACTTTTATCCGAGAAGACTTCAGTGTGCCTAAATGCAGAAAATCTGTACTGCTTTGTTGTTTACCCGAAACTTTATAACCCGCTATGTCGATAAAGCTATGGATAGTGTCGGTGGCTTCAACGGTCTTGACAAATGAGACCCGTCAGCTTAATTTTGACGTTCCGATGTCGGCATCAAATGCGCTTGTCAGAATTCCACCTCGGACTAAATTCCACGCAAAGACACAGGTTAGAAACTTAGTATTTGCCTCACTGTTGTCAGTAAATTAAATTACGATGTATTTCTAATCTGAATAAAGGAAGTACCTAAGTATTCAATAAAAGCACACCATAAATTTGCGACGAGGAAGGGCGGTAATGATGTTAATGATTAATTTGAGGTAATTTTCTCAACTCCAAATGGTAATGAACAACCTTCTGTATAACACTGAGAGGATTTTTTTCTTTCCTGTCACAATTTTGGCAAAAGTGTGTCTGGTAGTGGTATATGTAAATTATTTTTTTTTTTGACCAGCTAGTCACTAGTCATTGTCAAGAAGGTGTTCAAGGATATCGATGTCTTCTAAGAAATAAAACAGTTACACAAGCCTGAATTTAAGAATATTTTGCTTTATACCTTGAAGATCACTAGTTTTCTGTACTGAAATAATTTTGCTGCCAGACAAAAAGTATTTTTCAAATGACCTGCTTAGTATCTGAACAAAATCACACTAACCTCTTCCACCCTCCCCAAAAGGAAAACCTGATATAAAAAAAAAAAAAAATTACCTACCTACCGACCCAACTTCCTGAGGTAGGGTCGGGTTACAGCCAACAAACATATTTTTAAGGATGGCCCTAACGTGATACAGTTGTTTCTCTTGACCTGAACTAGATGCCTATCGAAAATGAGTCGTGTCAGAAGTATTTTGCAGAGTTATGCCCCTTGTCTAATAAAATCCACTAATTCCTATGTTAAGTTTGCATATAATTTCTATATCATGTTTGTATACTATCACATTTATTTATTGATTGGATGACTGATTTATTGATTTATTCTCTTACACAATGTGAAGAATGCCTGCAAATCTGTTTTGAAAATGACACTAGATGCCTATCGAAAATGAGTCGTGTCAGAAAGTATTTTGCAGAGTTATGCCCCTTGTCTAACAAAATCCACTAATTCCTATGTTAAGTTTGCATATTATTTCTATATCATGTTAGTATACTATCACATTTATTTATTGATTGGATGACTGATTTATTGATTTATTCTCTTAGACAATGCGAAGAATGCTTGCAAATCTGTTTTGAAAATGACATACATGTGCCATTTAGTATACATGTATTTTATATTCCCACCGCTTAAATGTTTCCCCAAATTTGGCTCTCTTCTAATGATTTCCATTTCAGCAATTTTAGTTGTGTTTACCAAGATATGACAAACGTATATCTATAGTGTATGGCATTGTATTTTTTCCAGAAACAAATTAATTTAAGGGGAGGAAAACTTTTTTTTTTTTCAAAGAAAGTACACTTACAATACCAGGGGTAAATATTTCTTCCCACAAGCCAATCAATTGGTAGA
The DNA here is from genome assembly GCA_036873755.1 of Hanleya hanleyi. Classification (NCBI taxonomy): domain Eukaryota; kingdom Metazoa; phylum Mollusca; class Polyplacophora; order Lepidopleurida; family Hanleyidae; genus Hanleya; species Hanleya hanleyi. The sequence continues at coordinate 42,075 of JAVTVY010017800.1, read as the reverse complement.
GACACCCTTACATTATAATAGCTGGGGTTCAGAGCCGAGGGGTTTCGATAGCGCAGCTTCATGTTAGCGTTTATAATGGGATCATTTTCCCGCCGTTATATATTATTTTCGGAATTTCTCCATCTAAAATATATTAAAAAAATAGCTTTCAAGTGTATAGCCTGTGATTAATTATAAAATATAATTAATTTCAGGAGCATGAGATCGTTGTATCCATGTATTTCACGTCGGCTAGAAAGTGAAAGTCCCAGTAACAGCTTATAAATCATTGAAGAGTGCATACATATTACTCTACATTTTCCTATATTGTTGTGTATGAAGTATTCAGAGACCGGTGAAGAAATATCTATTCATTTCTGATGTTATATTTCTGTATGCATGCTAAAAATATTGTCAGACTGAGCTGTGCGTATCAGAAGAGTAAATCAGGCCAAGCCAGTAAAATTAGTGTTGAACAGTACACTAACTGCAGAAACAAGGGACTAAAGAGAAGCAAATACTCCGCCCTCTGAGATGATGCCACGGAGGAAATAACAGCAGATACAGACTTCAACACTTATCAAACAGTGGCGAGTCCATGAGTGAATAATAAACAACTCAGTGACTGTTGCTAGAAAAAGTTTAGAACTGCACATTTTTGATTCGATGTATGCAGGTCACGTACACAAATGAATATAAAATAGATAACCTCTTGGTGCTAACACAGTTTACATATTTGATCTGTTTTTATTGAATCGAAAACATGGTTGTATATTACCAGAAGATTATTGTTATTAGCAACTATATGTTACATGTAAATACAATACACTTTCAGTTCAACAAAGATCATTGTTGTTGTAATAGATTTGATAGTGCTCTTGATAAATTACAATATCACACAATTGACTTGTAATACATATCTGAAACATCACGTTTGTATCATTGGGTCCTTCTGGATGTATATTGGACTGTATTTACAAACTATTACTGTGAAAAATAATTTGTAAACTTCAGTCAACAAACGTTTGGTGAACCAGATCTGATACTTTCAAACAGTTCTATGGACAATAGATAGGAAGTCTTTATGTTGTCCATGTATCAGTTCTATTCAAAATAAATATTTCATGAAGATTTTTTAACATGAAACTTCTCATATTGTAGATGTGCTCTATTATGCGAAATGAAAATTTGAAATGTAGCTGCTACCTGAACTCTATAATGGCCTCATATGTGTGACTGGAGAAGTTATGGGGATATTTCGAATCCCAAAATTGAGATATGGTGCACCAAAATTTTACAAATTTATTAAAAAAAAAAATTTCAGATAAATATTTTGTAAATGAAGTGATCGGTACGGCCAGAAGACCCTCAATAATACATACATAAAGTTTCAGATCTCCACTGCAAGTCATTTGGGAGGTATTGCAATGTATCAAAGACAATCAAAATCTATTACAACAACAACGGTCCACTTCGGTTTGCCCTGAACGCAAGAAATTTTGGTAACATTTAGGGGTCTCCTAAAATTGAAATTAGGGAACCTCGAGGTGAGAGCGGTTTACCAGTTCATCATGAGGGCACACCCCTGCTTATTCTGTATAAATTGATCAGAATTATTCTTTGTTCTTCAGCATGGACTGTATGAGCGAATTAGAGTTGCCAGAAAACAGAGGAAAGAACGTAAAAACAGACAGAAGAAGGTCCGAGGTACAGCGAAGGCTAAAGTAGGAGCTGGGAAAAAGGTAAGAATCAACATTTTTTTCTCAGAATGGACTGCATTTTAACAACCAGAATCGATTGCATATTCTCCTTCTACTCTCGACTTCTGGTTATTTATTTTCAACGAATTGACCGATTTGTTTAAAACTTCAACTATGTGGTCACACTGATGTCATGTACCAAAACCCAGGTCAGTGGTTCGAAGTCTCTGTGGCATAAAAATCAGGACATCATTGAAGTTCATTTCTGTTTCAGTAATAAATACATCAATGAGAGACATTATACTAGGTACAGAAGTTATTGGAGGTTCAATAGGTTGAAAGTCTTGTCTCCTCCACCCCACCTCCCACCCCACCCCACCAACAAGAAATTATTGTAAACATTGTCTATGCTATTACTCCAGTCAGAGATGTGGATTGCGATCACACTTTAATGAATACCTCTAAATAAGAAACCTATTGAGGTCGAAAGGTCAAAGGTCAAGGCTACTGGAGCTAACAAATGTCCGGAAAACCATTATAACTCCTATTTCCGTGAGTGAATGTATTGGTGGGAAGTGATGTCAGGTACCAAGATTGACGAGGTCAACAAGGTCACCACTAACCACCTACAACTCACTGTGACACTTGTAGATTTTCATTTAATGACCAAGTGCATAGTGCTAAATAGGCTCTTTTCATTCACACCGCTGACCACCATTCTCTTGGCATATACGGCCAGGTATACCCTCTGATTGCACTGGGGTTAATTGGCTCTGGGGGTTAAATGTGTGCATGGCTCTCAGCCAATCAGTATCATCCATTACTAAAACGGAATGGAGTGTGAGTCGAACTAATATTGAAATGATGGGATATAATTTTGAACTACATAACCTGCAGGTTGTAATAGCTGGTGATAGTGTTCTAATTTTCCCCCGTTTTGTATTTTTCAGTGAGAAGTAACCATGGTAATCAAGAAGATTCCAGAATTATCGTTCATCTGTACAGTCACACCACAGAAATAAAAAATTACTGTGGAAAAGAAAAGTATTGTTTTTGTTGGTTTCGTGCATGGTAGTTGATCATGTTGATTTGGCAGAACCTGGGTTGGAGATTCTCACATGAACCTGGTAATGTTTGGTATACACCACAGGGAAACTATATGTTAAAGAGTTAATAGCGTGATTTTAATTGTTCGGGTAAGCTGAACAGCATGATCACTTGCAACATTTGCCAAAAGATTTTGAAGTCGTGAAGCCTTGTATTTCTTGTAGAAACCAATATAGTCATATTCTTCAATTCGCTCAAGTGAACAACATTAAAATGAGAAATGACTGAGATGACGTCGGATAACGTGACCAGGTGCCCATGACGTCATGTTAGAAGCCGTCATAGTGTAATAAAAGTTCTAAGATCGAGTATGACGTTGCAAAGCATCACGCCCGGAATGCCAATGCGCGTTTTGTGACGTCATGTCAGGCACTGGAGTCAAATGCAGGTGCTGTCACGTTTCTCAGAGAATGTCAGAAGTGTGATTTCAATGCCCGCGATATTAAAAAATGAGGTCACAGAAAAACGTTCACCATAGTTTATCTCAATTACTAAATAGCTTTTATCGAAATATGTTATTTGCTGTATATTTTCAAAATGATGCTACTACCTCTTTAAGTATTTTTGTCCACTGATGCCCGAAGGGCTAAAGTATTGGGGTCCGTCCGTCATCGTAGTGTTCGTGCATTCGACTTTGTTTCCAGACAATAACTTCTGGCAAACGGAACAGATTCTTTTCAAATTTGGTATGTAGGTACCTCTCCTCAAGATCCCACTTGGGACTGTTTTTCATGTCGATACACCTTCAAGAGATGCCACCTATGGGCCAAGTTAAAATTTCATTTCAGGACAATAACTTTTGAAAACCTGATCCGGTTAGGACAAATTTGGTAATTGTGGGCGAATTGTCACTGGATCTCACTTGGGATTGCTCTCCATGCCGGATACTCAACGTTACGGTTCCAAGCCAATTCAATTGCTTCAACGTCGGGTGACTTCAACGCCTCGGGTCTTTTTTTTTGCGGCAAACCCCTCCATAAACATTGTATCTCAAAGTCCTACCTGTACTAAATATACTACACACCTTCATTGCACTTTTGATAAAATTGTTTCACTTTTGAAAAGGTGAGTAAATATGATTTAACGTAGCTTTCAACTATATTTCAGTCATATCACAACGTTGGGTCCTATTCCTATTCACGCCCGGGAACCCCACGGGTGCCTCCGTCGCCTCTTACGACAAGCTGTCTGAGGAGCTGAGGCATATTCTTACCACTTTTGAAAAGGAATTCCATTATGAATAATCCCAACTAGGGGCTATGAAGTTGAATTCATGGAAGATGTTTATGATTTAGTTCAGGGACAACCTTGATTCATGATGTTTATAACATAGAAACGCCATCTCTTTGGGGGGGGGAGTGGGGTGGGGGAGAAGATATAGAATCAGTCTCTGCCTGTTGGTCACAATTTGTTAGCATGAGAACTTCCAAATGATTCATTCAATCTTCGAAAGATACAATGGGCAAATACCCCTCGATCCTATTGACTTCTTGTCTGGACCCTATTTTCACCAAACTTCCCTGAAGCTTCGTAAATATGTTGTCCATGTGATTGGGAAGAAGACCATCCATTTTGCATGAGGTTAAGGGATTAAAAAACTGAAGTAGATCATTTTGCATGAAATGAATGATAATTTTGTCCCATCTGACATCTTGACAAATCCTCGGCTGTGGGGGATTTGTCCTCTTCGTTACATCAATTCACGCTTACAGTGTAATTGTGGTACTCGTGCAAGTGTTCGTCATATTCAAGATAATGTGAATAATAAAATGTGACTAGAACTGCGAGCAGTTGTCAGGGCTTCCTCCTGAGCAGCTGCACCATTTAGACAATTACTCAATGATTTGAATTTGAGTGCAACAGATCGTGTTCTTCCGGACAAAACCCAGAAAAAAATTACAACAACGAAACATTCAATATTCATTGGTCTGCGGTGGCCATTTTGAATTGACAGATCAGCTTGCATTATAATACCATCAACATAGCTTGGACCAAGGATCATGTGTGCCAAATTTCAGATCATTCGGTACTTCTGTTCTGGAGAAGATTTCTTTAGAAACTAGCTCAATCCAACATGGCCACCAAACTGTTCATCCAATCAACGGTATAGGCTTTCCGTGCAATATTAGATCATGGCCTTCCTGATATAGTGCAGCATGAAATATCTCTAACTTTCAACCTTCAAAAGATTGAGCCCTTGCAAAATTTGTATTTTGTTTTCAGAAAATTCAAGATGGCGGCAAAACTACTTGACCTAGAAACTTTTGGTTTGCATAATCATCGCCATGCTCAAATGCATAGGGTCGATCAGTTTCTCCGTCGAAATTTCTTACTTTCTTACTTGAACATTCACAACAACAACAACACATGCCAAAATGATTGGTCTGCGGTGGCCATTTTGAATTTATGGGTCAGCTTCTCTTATAACATCCTTACCATCCCTTGGACCAAGGATCATGTGTGCCAAGTTTCAGATCATTCGTACATCTGTTCCGGTTCTGGAGAAGATTTTTTTCAGAAACTAGCTCAATCCAACATGTCCGCCAAACTTTCATCCAGTCAACGGTATAGGCTTTCAGTGCAACAGATCATGGCCTTCCTTATATAGAGCAGCATGAAATATCTCTGTAACTTTCAACCTTCAAAGGATTACTAGAAGCGCTTGCAAAATTTGTATTTTTTTTCACAAATTTCAAGATGGCGGCAAAACTACTTGACCTAGAAACTTGTGGTTTGCATATTCGTCATCGCCATGCTCAAATGCATAGAGTCGATCACTTTCCCCGTCGAAATTTGTTACTTTGAACATTCACAACAACAACAACAAAACATGCCATATTGATTGGTCCGCAGCGGCCATTTTAAATTTACGGGTCAGCTTCTCTTTTAACACTGTTACCATGGCTTGGACCAAGGATCATGTATGCCAAGTTTCAGATCATTCGCTCCAACCGTTCTGGAGGAGAATCAAACCCTATTTTTAATATGCACTAGATCTCAGTCTCGCTAACATGTGTGTGAAGTTTGAGCATGATCGGCCTGACCATTGCTGAGATTTTCCACCCACAAAATCAGGGAGAATAATAATAATAATCCGAACAATAATAGAAGTCTTCCGATGTCATATAGACATCGGAAGCCTAATAAAGTTTTCCCCCATCATTTCATTCGTATTCTGTCTCAGAGGATTCAAAGGCAGATTTCTACAGTGGGAGAGAAATCTTCATTGCCCCTTTTGACGTCGGAATGACGTCGTACTTCGAGCATCCCGCAGTCTGCGGGATGTCGGGGCAAGGCAGAGAATGGAACAGATTGTAACAATGTTGCGTTGTGACGTGGTTAATGATTCCATAATAACGTCACAAGTTCGGACATGCTTGCGGCGCTGTGCACTATAATAACCTTAATAACACTGAATTTTTTAAAATTAAATTCGTAAGACAAGAAGCAGGGTATAAACCCTATAATTTGGAAGACTAACTTGAATGTGACAAACTTGCAAAAGTACTAAAGTTACACTTTAAAATTAACCTTGAAAATCCGTCGTCAAATTCCGAGGTGTAAACCTACAGCGATTGCGTGAAAAGGGTGAGGTCTTCTCCTAGTATTCCTCCCAATTGGTGATTGGGCTGGCCTGATACACGACCCTACCCTATAATCAACCTAATTAACCAATTAACAACGGTAATGAGCCCCTGTGGCCTGATATATAGGTCAGCCAATCAATGACCCACATCAATGATGTAGCAAATGAATTTGAGGTGACCGAGTTCCTTGAAGACAACTGGTGGGATATTATACCAAGGCCAGTTCCAAAATGTGAATGTAGAAATTGACTGGTTATTCTCTCTACAGTGTTGAACAGGAGTGTCTAAACCAAAATGCATTTGCATTAATTTATCTCGAAATTTTTGGAGTGGTTATGTTCATATTCTCAAAATGTTCGAGTCATTATGTACCGCTACTTCATATATTGGATAATTTGTTGGTAAATATACTCGAATGCATTTAATGACCTCCACCCCCGAGAGATTCATTGACCACCGCTGAACGGGCATGGCCCCTCTCTTTAAATTAGTAAATGTATGGTTTTTATTTCACAACAGTTTAACTGAATGTAGCGGTTTCAAACATGGGAGATCACTCCACAGGACAAATGCCATATACATGCGAGGTTCCCACGGTCATGGAAAGTCGTGGAATTTGAAATTCGATTTTCCAGGCCTTGAAAGTCATGGAATTTTGTGAGAGGTCATGGAAAAATTAAATGGAACTTGAAAATGTCAGCCACACAATTTTTTTTATGAATTTCATGATTTTGGGGGTCACAGTGACCACAAAGTTTGGCCTTGACCTACATTTTGGTACGTGACACATGTCCCCCTAATGTATCTACTGACACAAAAAAAAAGAGTAATTTTTAAAGATTCTGAGGTCAGTGACCTTGACTATTGACCTTGACCTAAATTTTGGTACATGACAAACTATCTCCCCGTAATTTCTCAACGGACAAAAAAATCATGATTTTTAACAATTTCACGATTTTGGGGTGACAGTGGCCTTGACCTTTGATCTACATTTTGGTTTGTGACACATCGTATCCTAATGTATCTACTGACACAAAAGAATGTTATTTTTAATAATTTTCTGATTTTGGGGTCACAGTGACCTTTGACCTTGACCTATTTTTATACGCTCGCCAAAAGGCGGACGTATTATGTGATGGCGGTTTCCGTCCGTCTGTCCGTCCATCCGTCCCTCGTGTCCGGTCTATATCTGGGACAGTTTTCTATCTACAGTTCTAATTTTTTGTGAGTGGATACTCTAGGTGGAGACGATGTGTCGCGTACCAAAATTGAGGTCAAGGTCAGAGGTCAAAGGTCACTGTTGCCTAAAATCAGGAAATCATTGATCATTGATAGTTTTCTATCTACAGTTCTAATTTTTGGTGAGTGGATGCCCTAGGGGGGAACGATGTAGGTCAAGGTCAAAGGTCAGTGTCCTGGAAAAATCAGGAAATCATTAAAATTTCTAATTTTTTGTGAGTGGATTCAATAGGGGGAAACGAGGTGTCGCATACCAAAATATAGGTCAAGGTCGAAGGACAAAGGTCACTGACCCCAAAATCAGGAAATTATTAAAAATAACTTTTTTTTTGTGTCAGTAGATAAATGAGGGGGACACGATGTGTCACATACCAAAATGTAGATCAAGGTCACTGTGACCCCCAAAATCAGGAAATTGTTAAAAATCAAGATTTCTTGTGTCCAATGATACACATCCTCGCGAGCCAGTGTATCGATAGATCTGTTAGGATCGATACAATGATCCATGATCGCAATACCTAAATTTACTTTGAAACTTGATAAACCAGAACCCTGTCAAGACTGACACTATTATCTAGTCCAAGGCGTGGTCAGTATAAAAAGGTTTTTGTGTAGATCAAAATGCCAAAACACACAAGCCAATTTTGATCAAGGTGTATGAAAACAAACGATTCTACTTACACAATACATTCCTTTATTTTCTACAACAGTTGAATATTTACACAGTATATTTGAAAATGAGAACACTGTTTTATGTATAATAATTAGAGTGTATATGCTAATCACTTGGATCTTGCTGTGAAGATAAAGTAATAATAAAAGTCTGGCCTCATAGAGGCTAAATATTGTTTTGTTGCCAGTTTGTATTATGGATACGAGAGAAGATGAACCAAGTGGCAACTGTAAAATTAAACCACAATACTATTCATACACAGTAATAATATTCATTCAGGGCCTACATGAATTCCATTAGTTTGTGTCTCAAATCTTCACCTGTTATCACTTAAATGCCAATATCCTCCATTTGGAGATCTCCTGCAAACAAAATTATCTCCCTTGATCGCTGCGTCGATTGTCCGCCAGGTGGCGTGCTCTCCGCGCATGTCCATCACTCTTTTTCCTTTGCAGTCTTGGTGACAAGACCTGTTTTGAAAGAGCTCCTGTAAACAGTAACTTTTGGATTGTTATAGACGCACTCTAGGGTTATTTTTTTCTCCCGTGAGTTCATTATGAACCAACGTAGTCGCCCAGCTATAAAGATTTATAGGAACGAATCATGTCATCAGTTTTAACCAGTTAAAGACTTGCATTTTCTTTGTTTTCAAAGGTGTGTTTACAGTCAAGTGACATGCCGTGAATGTGCAGACTGGGACGACGTGACCTGGCATAGCTATCCTATGGCGACGCAGTCAACTCTGGAGAGCGGCCACTGACCTGGCAAGATGTCCAGCTGAGAAGCATACTCAGGCCCTCTTCAACGACTTGGCTGTAAACGAAGTTCCTACCAGCAACTTATCGTTGAAAACGATACTGTTGCCAGTGGAATCTTCACAACAGTCCCGTGAAACAGTACAGATCACGGACACAGGATCACAGCTCCACGGCGAAGAGCAGTACCCTGGAGCTACATTTTAAGACGGTGAACAAGTTACAGACCCAAGCGGCCTAGTTCAAGTTCACCGGAGAAGATGAGTTACGGACTCTATACCGGAGCCGTTACAACCACGGATCTGGGCAGACCTCGGATTACAGTTCCCGTTCATCCAAGCCTCCGCAACTCAAGAAAGACAAGTCTTCCAGCCGGGACCTGGTGAAGAACCGGGACCCGGCAAAGAGCCGTACCCTGGGCCTTCAAGCAGGAACGGTGGACAAGTCTACAGTCCGGAGCACAGACCGGGACTTCCAAGGACCTCGACACCTCAGAGCGCCGGGCCTCCGACTGCAGAGCACCTCGGACCCGACCATCGGAGAGAGAGGTTACTTCCAGAGGCGGTACTACGGCCCGGAGCTATACCGCGGAACGGAGAACGACACGGACCTATGAAGTTCGGACTTATCCAGTACGCCGAGAGTCTACGTCTCACCGGGAGTCCACACCTTTGTGTCAGCATACGGGACCATGGCTCTGAGAGATCACGGCCCAATGCAGAACTCCGAGACCCCGTCAAGCCAAGAGCCTACAGGGACTACCGGGATACCGAGAGAATAGGCAAAGTGCAGACCAGTCAAGCCCAAGCCACGGCGATACGGTTTACTTCTACTGCACCGGCTAGAGTGCTGACACGGACTCTACTAGACAGCCCCGTCACAGTCCTCGGATACCAACTCCCGTTCATCCAAGTCCCCAAAGAACCGCCGTACCCCGGAGACACAGAGGGACACGGCGAAGAAGGCAGTCCGAGAATCAAGATCACGTACTCCACCACTACAGCGGGACCCCGGCTCAAGCACAGCTCACCGGTTCCACGGCACGGAGTCACGGCCCTATACGGGACGCCGGGAGTCGGACAAGCCAAAGGCCTACAGGGACCGGGATTCCAAGGAATCACGGCCCTATCCAGAGAGCCGTACCACGGAACGGGAGACATCACGGCCCTATCCAGGGCGCCGTACCACGGAACGGGAGACCTCACGGACCTATCCAGACCGCCGTGACTCCGATACCGGAGCACCGCGGGAGGAAACTACAGCCCGGAGCCGTACCACGGACCCGGAGCCGTACCACGGAGCGGGATACCACACGGACCTATCCAGCGCGCCGAGAGTCTACATCTGAGAAGTCACGGACTCAAGCAGAATGGACTTATACAGATCACCGAGACTCCACATCCAAGGAGTCACGGACTTATGAAGAACGGACTCAGCCAGAACGCCGTGAGCCGGCCTCTACTCCAGCTTGGACCCGTACAACGGAGCCACACCTCGGTACTACGGCAAGCAGATCTCGTAAACGAAGTCGCACACCGTTACAACGCGACAGATTCCTATCCTGTACGTCATCATCGGGAGAGGGACCGTCCTAGACGTCGGACCCCTTCACCTAGTCCAGCCTACCGGAGTCGGTACCATAGGGACCATACCCCGGAGCGACCTTACAACAGACGAGGGAGAAGCCGTTCACCGGTTTCTCGTCAACAAACATTGATGGCGAGGAGCGGACGTCTACCCGCCATCACCGTAGCCCGGAGCATCAGGATAAAACGGAAGTCCAGAGATAAACAGGGACTCGTAGATCACCATTCTGGACCTGCCCCCAAGGAACAGACTTCTGCTCCAGGGGTACCTTCCAAGGCAAGCCTGGTCAAGAAGCACAGTCATCTCCAGGCTTCACAGCCCCTTACCAGGGTAGAGTTCCTTCATCGGAGACCCGTGAGATGACACGACCCATTCTTCTAGCAACGGTGGGAGGCCCGTTGGCCGAGTGATTTAGATCCCCGACATACAGTGCTGGCAATTAGGTGCCGGACTCTGGGGTCGCTGGTTCGAATCCTGCACGGGATTCGACCAGACTCAGACTCGGACTATGAGGATCACGCACGACGTTCCACTTCCTCGGCATCCTCTCATACAGATTCACCTCCTACGTCAGGCGGAGGTAGAAGAATAAGACATGCTACCCTTCAAAGTCAGGATAGCGGCGGTACACACGTTGACTCCAGAGATGCCCAGACCGGTGGTCGGCGATGACAAGCAGCCTGATGACCCCGCCGGGAACGGAGAAAACTTACTACGGCACCTCTTTACGGTTTTAACAAACCTTCTGAGGAGGAAGCTGCGCCAACCTGCGCACCATCTCCAGCATCAGCCAACCTATACGACGCACTGGATCGACAATTGGAGACTTCGTCATCTCTCCAGGAGCCCGGTCCTTACAGGGCTTACACTCTTCACGGAGACAATCCACCGTTCAGGGCCCGGAGTCTGAACCGGATCTTGACAGACTGTTGAACTTCACGAGGACACCACACCAGCGGGGGTACTTCAACAGAGGCAAGCCTGTGCTGTGGAAGATATGATGCTGACACAACACAGAATTACATCATACTCTGATTGGTTCCTGACGGCTATTTCCAAGGTGATTCAGGATCCAGACGTGAAGCATAAGAGGGATCCTTGACCTTTTCACGGCCCAAGATGGAATTCTTCGGCGCCTTATCGACTCTAACAGAGGAGGTCGCCACGGAGGTTTTCTCCGGTCAGAACTCGGACAACCCAAGCTAGATGCTCAGAGTGGTGTTCGCCCTTACAAGAAAGGACAGTTCCAAGGTAAAGAGAGAATCTTCCGACCGGGACAGAGGCAACCTCGTCAGTCAGAATTGATGGTTCTCAAGCTTCACCTTCAAACCACTAGTCATCCTTTCATCCTTCCCAAGCTTCGAGTCTTCACTCACCTGATTGTAGAAGGTCGACCCTGATGATATAGAAGATCAGCGTCACTCTTTGTCAAGTTTTCGTCGAAGAAGTCAGTCCTTACGTGAGGTCTACTCCAAGTCCCGACACTTCATCTGACGATCATCCTCAGTCTTCTAAGAGCCGGATCCTACTCCTCATCGGATAATCTAGGATTCCACCTACACCCGACATCATGATCAGGGGAATCTATTTCGGGAGAAACGGCTAGTCGGTTTTGACTTAACCCGTTTTTCTTTGGGGTGAGACATCCAGTCTACAGTGGGCAAGCCTAGTTTCACATTGAGGTCCCTTCCAAGGCCAAGTCAACACAGACCCGGACACTGGAATAGGACACGAGGATAAAGTCATCTCTAATCCGGAATGCGAATTAGGACTCCAGAACAGAACCTGGGACTCCAGCATTCATCGGGATGACAGTAGAGACCGGACCAGACGACGGAGCCGGACACTTACTGAGCATATTCGACTCTACAGGAGTTGGACTCCGACTCCCGATTGTCGTCACTTTTCGACGTTTCCAGAGGCCTTTTTCGAGTTTCGCCTCGATGATCATGGCGGTCCAGGGATATTTCCAGGGACCCCACGGATTATGTAGTACGGCTACATTCAAGCGGCAAGCAGGTTTCCGGCATATGGAACCTGCACCGAGAACCAGACCATCAACACCATGACCCAGAGGTCCGTGGGATGGAACTACAGTCTACTACTCATCCGGGACCTAGCACAGTTTTGGCTAGCTCCAGGTACTCCTCATTACAGTTTCTCAACTACAACTGCTCCTGAGGGCAAGAACAAGCAATCTAAGGATGCTCGTCCCGGAACATCTTCACCCCCTTCCAGAGTGGCGATGCTGGATTCAGTTTCAACCGAGCACATAGAAGTTCACATTCACCGATGCGGAATTCATAGCTTAGAGGGGTCCATTAGTCCGGCAACAGATAGCCGACACATCACATGGATACCACGATAGACAAGCAACGCATCATCTTCCTTAGGGATATCTACGCTAAGAAGGCGGTCCCCCTTGGAGGTTGCGGTTGTACAACACATCAGCATTGATTACGAACGTTCAGTACGGTCGTCAGTTGCGTCAAGTTTGGGGGGAGCAAGATTCCAGTCACTGTCTTCTAGAAACATCGACACTGGTCCTAGCAGCACGGTATCAGCAATACCATGTCACAACACCATGTGTTTCACATCACTTCAGGGTTCCCGCAGACAGCTTCCTCCAAGTCCTACAAGGTACTACAACCGGAAGATCACTTTTCCACGGAGGCACCGGGACCCGCAACGGCCGAACCCCCACGTCTGCTACGGTCCAGATTTTCCTTGCAGACCAGGGTTTTTCTCCAGGACCAATTGTACAGACAATGACAGCAGCAAGCTACTATTTACTGTACAGTCGCATCAAGCCCGGAGAATGTACTATAGTAGAGGACCTGTGGCCAACACTGTTTCTGTCCCAGTAACAGGTGGTTTTTCCTTCTGCATCTGTATCAGGGCAGGAAATCTCAGTCAAGCAGTACACAGGGGTATCACTCAGCATCATCCAGGGTTGTCAAGTTCACCCACGGAACCGACTACATTCCAGCATTTCGGCTTTCCATGGTCTTCACCTTACAGTCTCGCCGAACACATCAATTACCACCCAAGGAGACCTGGATGTGGTACTAGGGCATTCTTACGCCTGCCATTCAAACCAGTTCTACCAACTGCAGTCAAGATCCTGTCCTGCAAGACAGCTCCATGACAGTCTTCACTACGCAATCAGAGCATTGCGCAGTAGAACCTAGTTCCTTGACAGGGATGACAGACTGGTCAACCAGATCCTTTCATCCCATCCCGGATTTCGTCATTTAGAACGATTCCACACGTCAGGGACCAGACGTCCAAAGACTGTACCAGATTCCAGCGCTAACAGATTTTGTGTACCTGCTGGAGGAGAAGAGGTTTTTTATATCCAGTCAGAGGCCTGGAGCACTCTTTATAGAACCGACAAGGGGTTCCAGCTGTCTTCCTCTCTCATCACTTCTAACAGACCCATCAGCGGACATCACTAGTCCATGATCACCGTCTGGGTTGAAGAAGACTGCCGACTGGTTTAACCAACTCGCCATCAACGCTCCTTCTCCTTTATGGAGACATCGTCTCACAAGATTAGAGCCAGTGTGACGTCCGGGCCACTTTGGGGAAAACTTTTCGTTGAACGATACTGTTGACACCTGCGCTTGGACGATCAATTCAACTCATGCTGATTGCTATCTTCAGACATGTCTGTACAGACAGATAGGATGACTACACTGGACCTATAGCTACAGCCCAGGGTATAGTCTACCACTCCTATCAAAAAAGGGGGGGGGGCGCCGATCAAGCAAGCAAGATCCCGACAATTCCACAAGCATAGAGGACAGACCATGCCGGAGACGAAGGGACTTCAAGGCATCACGATGGCATCTGATTATCTAGCCAAGTATGCGAGCAAAGGGTAGGAACAGAGTCCACCTCTCGCCGCATTACTTGTAATACCTCGAACTCCCTACGCCTCTATACGACACGGGAATTATCAGGATATTACTGGGCATATTAGATTTACAAAATCAGAACAAGGCGTGCTCCGCTTAATCCAAAAGCAAGTCACAAGGCCGGCTACCCAACCTCCTCTGTTGGGAGTCTGGCATTTAAGTGATAACAGGTGAAGATTTGAGACACAAACATTAAACATTTATAAATAATGTTAGTGTTTGTTATCAAATCAAACCTGTTATCAACGTTGATTTGCCCAACCCATCCTCCCCTCTTTGCTCGGCCTTGACTCAAAACAGGTCTTGCTCAACATGAGAAAAAGAGTGATGGACATGCGCGGAGAGCACGCCACCTGGCGGACAATCGACGCAGCGATCAAGGGAGATAATTTTGTTTGCAGGAGATCTCCAAATGGAGGATATTGGCATTTAAGTGAGAACAGGTTTGATTTGATAACAAACACTAACATTATTTATAAATGTTTAATTTTTATCCTTTTGCAGCTATTGAATAGGCATGATTTCCAGCAATGTTTTGAAAACTTGCAATGTGAAGCCTTTCAAAATATCTTTTTGGTATATTTTTCCTCTGATGTACAAGTTTTATCGTCTCGTCTTCTGTCTTATCCACGGTACAAACTCGACAACTTTGGCATAAACACCTGGCGAGTTAACCATTCCGCATCCTCGACCCCAGGAGGTCACCCCCAGCACCGTGTAGGATCCTGAAAAGACAATAAGATAAAATGTGTAAAATTTGTTATCATGCACCATGAATGTGCTTATTCTTGAACTGTATAAAGGAGATAGTACGATAAGGCGGCATTTCGGCCTATACATGGTGCGATTGAAATCGAAAAAAATAAGATGTCCTAAAAATAATTGCATTTTAAAGTAATGTACACAATATGTGAAAGTTCTAGCTCGATTGCCTTTTTATTATATTTATGACATAGAATTGAAACCCACAGCATGTGCTATTTCGCTAAAAAAGAATCTAAATCGAGTAATTCAAACACACATTTAGACATGAAGGACAGCTTGGACCAAAATGGCATTTAACCTGGTGATGTGCGGTGGCATATCTCCACTGCTGGAAGGTCCAAGGAGTCCTTCGTGTCCATTAATATGAGATTTTCATATGGCCGGTCAATTTTAATAGCGAAATGTTAGTGAAAAGGTTAATTTCGACACAAGAGACACACTAGTTTGCAACACTGATTCATGAGAACAGAATTTTCTAATAGAATCCCACGTCCTCTTACATGAAGTACCAATATATCTCTGAGTCAGAGAAGCAGCCCTGTGACTGCAATGTGAAGCCCTGTGACTGCAATGTGACACCCAATTATAAAACGGAACATACCGGCTGTTCAAGTGTCGACTCTTGAAAATTAATCTACACCCACAACAATAAAAGATTCTAGTTTAGTATAAAGTATGAGAAAGCACTCACAACTGTCAATTCTCTTTCATGAATCGACAGTTTCTCATACTTTCTCAACTACTGAAAATGGTTGCCTACCATTGATATCGCAGACTAGTGGCCCACCACTGTCACCCTGACATGTGTCTATTCCTCCAGATATATAACCAGCGCAGAACATCCGACGGGTGAGATCCCCCTTGTAGAGCCTCTGGCAGGTGCTAGGTGTGATCAGTGGGACTTCGGCAGCTTGGAGGTTGTTGGGATACCCTGTACCAACATAATGTGTGAAGAGATTTATGACCTAGTCCACGTATTAATAAATAATTTGAACACGAGATTGTAATTAAATGGCAACAACATACAGCTAGCCTTGTGTCAGGATTGGTGAAGAAAATTTCATGTCATGGGTGCAGTTGAGCATCCCGTAACTGTATAAAGATGTAGAATATATCATATATTTCATAATATATCAGGTTATGGGGCAGGGCGAGATTTAATTCGGAAGTTAAGGGGCTGGACCCCAGTTCTGTGGGTGGGAACCACCCCCATTGGGTAATGGATGTGTCCCGCAAGTGTACAAGGATGTAAGCTCTAAGAACATACAAGGTTATGGGGTGTGATGAGGCTTTGTTCGGGAGATAGAGGGTGGGCCCCAGTTCTCTGGGGATAGAAAGTACCTGCCCCCCAGGGGTAATAGATGTGTCCCAAAAGTGTACAATGAAGTAAACTTACATAATATATCAGGTTATGGGGTGGGGCGAGGATTAGTTCAGGAGATAAAGGTACAGATAAGTTCCCTGAGGTTGAGGACTACTCCCCCCCCCGCCCCCACACCCACCAGAATGTGTCCCATAATCATGTTCAGCAAGCCTAGAAAATTTTAGCTCACCCAGAGGGGGAAAAGTTAAGCCTTTAAGCAGATCAGAGAAAAACTTGGGCAAGGCTTAGTTCTGGATATTGAGGGTCAGACTCAGATCCCTGGGGGTGGGGATCCAGGGGTATTTTTGGCAAGCTTAGAAATTATAGCCCACTCAAGAGGAAAGAATAACCTTTACGCAATCTAGAGAAAAAATTGAGCGAGGCTTAGTTCTGGAGATTGAGGGTGAGGATATTGCTCAGGGGTATTGGATGGGTCCCATAAGTATGTTCAGCAAGCCTACAACATTTTAGCCTGTATACAGAATGTGGAACAAACCCAGCCCAGACAAAAACTGAACTGGACAGAAATCAGACAGATTTGCAGGACACAGGCTCCCATAGCTAACACATCAAATCAAATGACCCGATGACCTGGTGAAAATAGAGCAAGATTATTGGTGTCAAATTTGCTTGAATGCTCGTTTTCTCAGACATATAAAATTTTGTATCAGTCAATCAAGATTACATTACATTATTGGTATGTGCTCTGACGTTGCATTTTCATGGCATCATATTGTTTAATTATGACTGTCAGATATATCCTCTGCATTGGGGTTGCAATGGTCCAATCTCGGCCATTCAGCATCATCCTCTCGTAAACAAAGCAGAATGAGCTCAGGATGTCACAGTTAAACATGACATAGGAATTTTATAGGAATTTTCTTCATAAAATATAGGAAAATATAGGAAATAAGGGAGTGTAAGACCAGTCACTACTACACTGTATGTTCCAGACTTGGTAGTTTTCTGGTGTTGATAAAAATATTTCCACTGAATTTTGTCATGGTGGTGGTGAGTGAGGAGACCCGTAAAGAAAGAGATATTGAAATGTTTTTATATTTGCCGAGCTAAGCGAGACAAAAGAAAATTTTCTGAGATGTATTTTCTCATGCCAGACTGACTCATTTCAGAGCATTGGTGAACGTTTTCATGACAAAAGTCAAATTATAAGAAATATAGGTTTTGAGTAACATATAGGAAAATATATAGGAATGACTACAAAATATAGGAGGCACTTGCAGGCCTGTATACTGGGTGCATTTCCCATCCCTAGTAAGCAGATACAGACTTCCTGTGTCAATCAAAATTGATTGACAACCAAAGGTTCCTGCATGTTGCATTTTCCAACCTATGGTAAGTTCCTTAAGTATTCGCGATCCTAAGTAAATTCGAAAACGAACATTTTTTGCCAAGTCTGTTGCACTGTTCCCCAAGTAATCGAAAACGGCCCATTCGCGAAAAACCGCGGTCTTAACTATTCGAAAATCCCCCATTTATGTGGTCGCGAGATTGATAATGTATCCAATGTTTGAACCGCGATTTCTCATGGTCATTAAATTGAGAATATTGCCGGTTTACAGGGATGTGCGATATTAAACATTGCCGATTGGAGACAGCATACGTTCGATATTATACTTAAAATATAAAGATAGTGCCACAGCACTGTAGCTCATCTGGATGTAACTGGAGAAAGCAGCTGTAAGAAATTTTTACTAAAGAACTGCGATATAGATGAGTTTCTAACTTGTGTTGTCCCCCTGAACACTAAATGATCCATGCAGTAATTTCCTGAGATTTCATGATAACAAAGTTTCATGGGAAATTCAAGATGCGGCCATATTGAATTTTCGAAATGGACCAAAAAAGGTATCTTGCACAGCTGGACCACAAGGGGAACCTGTGTGCTCAATTTGACAAAGATCCATGCAGTAATTTCCTGAGAATTCATGATAACAAAATTTCATGGGGAAATTCAAGATGGCCACCATTGGATTTTCGAATCGGACCAGAAAAGGTATCTTGCACAATTAGACCCTGTGTATCAAATTTGAGAAAGGTCAATGCAGTAGTTCCTGAGAAATCGCGATAACAAAGTTTCATGGAGAAATCCAAGATGGCTGCCTGGTGGCAATATTGGATTTTCGAAACAGATCACAAAAGGTATCTTGTACAACTAGACCCCAAGGGAAACCTGTGTACCAAATCTGAGAAAGATCCATGCAGTACTTTCTGAGAAATCACGATAACAAAGTTTCATAGGGAAATACAAGATGGCTGCCTGGTGGCCATATTGGATTTTCGAATTGAAGCAGGAAAGGTATCTTGCACAACTAGACCCCAAGGGGAACCTGTGTACCAAATTTGAGAAAGATCAAAGCAGTAGTTCCTGAGAAATTGTGATAACAAAGTTTCATGGAGAAATCCAAGATGGCCAATCGGACCGAAAAAGGTATCTTGTACAACTAGACCCCAAGGGGAACCTGTGTACCAAATTTGAGAAGGATCCATGCAGTACTTCCTGAGAAATCACGATAACAATGTTTCATGGGGAAATCCAAGATGGCCGCCTGGCGGCGATATTGGATTTTCAAATCGAAGCAGAAAAGGTATCTTGCACAACTAAACCCCAAAGGGAGCCTGTGTACCAAATTTGAGAAAGATCCATGCTTTAATTCCTGAGAAATCGCGATAACAATGTTTCATCGGGAAATCCAAGATGGCCGCCTGGCGGCGATATTGGATTTTCAAATCGAAGCAGAAAAGGTATCTTGCACAACTAAACCACAAGTGGAACCTGTGTACCAAATTTGAGAAAGATCTATGCAGTAGTTCCTGAGAAATCGCAATAACAAAGTTTCGTGGAGAAATCCAGGATGGCCGCCTGGTGGCCATATTGGATTTTTGAATTCGACCACAAAAGGTATCTTGTACAACTAGACCCCAAGGGGAACCTGTGTACCAAATTTGAGAAGGATCCATGCAGTACTTCCTGAGAAATCACGATAACAATGTTTCATAGGGAAATCCAAGATGGCCGCCTGGCGGCGATATTGGATTTTCAAATCGAAGCAGAAAAGGTATCTTGCACAACTAAACCACAAGTGGAACCTGTGTACCAAATTTGAGAAAGATCTATGCAGTAGTTCCTGAGAAATCGCAATAACAAAGTTTCGTGGAGAAATCCAGGATGGCCGCCTGGTGGCCATATTGGATATTCAAATTGGACTAAAGTACACATGTTGTACAACTAGACCCAAAGGGAAACCGGTGTACCAAATTTGAGAAAGATCCATGAAGTAGTGTACTCATTGGGAGGAACATGCATGCCAAGTTTCAGCTTAAACAGCCAAGCGGTTCCGGAGAAGATGTTTACGGACGACGCACGACGGACGACGCACTACTGACGACGGACAATCAGGCCATGGCATTAGCCCATCGGGCCTTCAGCCCAGATGAGCTAAAAATGAAGAACTGGAAGTTACGTTTCATTCGCTCTTAACAAAATATATTACTGAAGTTTGACCAGACATTTGAACTACGGATTTTCTTAGTCGCGGGATAGAGATCATTGTCGGTTACATAGTGCTGTAAATATCACAAAATTAAAGAAACATCACAGTCGACGTATTGCAACCTTTCATTGTCGAACGGTATATGGGCATTTAATATGGGGACTCTAATTTACGAAAACGTCCGTTTTTCTGAACTGACCTGCACAAACTACTCGGAAGTTGTCAGTTTTTCACGTCTGCGATATACATTTCCGGTCGCGAATACTTAGGGAACTCACTGTAATATAGTCAGAGGGTGTTACACGGACAGTTGAGGAGGTTACGAATTCTGACAATGGGAGAATATGATATTGATGAAGATGTTGATACAAAGTTATTTCTGACCTGTGTCTGCTCGACCCCAGCCAGAAACGAGACACATTGTTCCCGCTACATAGGCAGATAATCCCCCAGGAAGACAGGCTGGCTGGACATGGTCATTAAACACAATACCTCGTCCATTCTTGGGCCTCAACTTGATCAACGCTATGTCAAAGTCGTGTTCATTCCCTGTACATTGAAAGAAGTTAATTGTTTATTAGAATCTCGCTGTCCTTGGGGTCATGTTCAATCAATCCAGATGGTTTCTCTATAACTGAACAATTGTCCTTGTTGATCTCTATCCATTTGCTTTCTTCATTTTATCTCCAAATGTCATATACCATCTCCATCCGACCCTGAATAACTTTGAGATGAACAGATGAATTTCACATCTGGAAATCCGAGGACCTTCGGATCGGGATAAAACCAGGAAGAAACCATGAGAAATTTACTTGCATCCCAGGTCTACCCTCACAATTTTAGTGGAGAAAGTTATCATCGTTATCTCGAAGGCATTGAGAATCTGTTTCGATCAATTGGACGGGACACCTTCACCCTCTACAGTCTGATTTATACTCTCAATGACATCTCCAGTAATAGCAACCAGTAAACACTGCTCAAGAAATCTAGCCATTACTAATTCTCTGTAAACACTCAAGACAGTATGATACACCCAAATAATACTGTCATATTACAAACTCGCAAAACTGAATATATACCTGAACAGTCAATACATAGATCTGGGCGGTCAGAGTACAGATCCGGGTTGTCGGAATTTAGATCTGGGCTGTCGGAATATAGATCTGAGCTCTCTATATATGAATCTGGGCGGTCAGAAAATATATCTGAGCTGTCGGTATATAGATCTGGGCTGTCGGTATATAGATCTGGGCTGTCGATATACAGAACTGGGCTGTCAGTATATAGATCTGGGCTGTCAGTATATAGATTTGAACTGTCAGAATATAGACATGGGCTGTCAGAATATAGATATGGGCTATGGGTATATAGATCTGCGCTGTCGGAATATAGACCTGGGCTGTCAGTCAATCGATCTTGGCTATCAGTATATAGACCTGGGCTGTCGGTATATGGATCTGGACTGTCAATATATAGAACTGGGCTGTCAGTATATAGACCTGGGCTGTCAGTAAATAGATCTGGGCTGTCGGTATATAGATCTGGGCTGTCAGAATATAGACCTGGGCTGTCAGTATATAGACCTGAGCTGTCAGAATATAGACATGGGCTGTCGGTATATAGATCTGGGCTGTCGGAATATAGACATGGGCTGTCGGTATATAGATCTGGGCTGTCGGAATATAGACCTGAGCTGTCAGTATATAGATCAGCCATTATAGGAGTTGATATTCATCTGACGGACACCATGAACAAAGAGCCCAGTTACGACCTGTGGAATGACAGAGTTTTGTCTCCCTTACATGAAGAGGTACATGTATCAAAGTCTTCACTTGAATAGTATCAAAGTCTTCACTTGAATAGTATCAAAGTCTTCACTTGAATAGTATCAAAGTCTTCGCTTGAATAGTATCAAAGTCTTCGCTTGAATAGTATCAAAGTCTTCACTTGAATAGTATCAAAGTCTTCACTTGAACAGTATCAGTCTTCACTTGAATAGTATCAAAGTCTTCACTTGAATAGTATCAAAGTCTTCACTTGAATTGTTTCAGGTAATAATTAGGAAGAGGAATTCCATTCTTATAACCCAACTTTATTGCTATTGAAAAGTAACATCAGAGAATTCAACTGTTTCGTAGAGAACTGATAAACTGATGCCTGATAACTTACTTGCATAATTTTCATGAATCACCAACGATTCAATGCGGAACTCTTCCTCGTGCCTGTCCATAATTTTGTTGTTCAAGTCTCCAACTCTCACTCGAAAAGACGACTTTGGAGTGTTGCTGAAAAGTAGACATATTTTACAGAAACTTAGTGGTCATCATAGCTGTACCAAGTATATATTATATGAAACATTAATATTATCATAAATATTTGCAAAATCAATGTTCAATGAAGTATTTGTTTTACATGATTCTGGAGAGGGTACTAAACAGTTCTGAGTATTGCTGAAAGTTCTAAAGCAGCTCATCTGATCTAAAGCAATTAGAGGTGAAAAGCAAAGGTTTTCATATTTTTCTTTTCATGTCCTTCGTGGATTAGTTAATGCTTTAACTTTTTTCTTTTTTGAACTATCAGGCTATTTACTATTTTCGTTTTTTTTTTGAAGTATTTTGTCTCCCAATAGCTGTAGAAAAGTTACAATCACGGGAAGATAAGCAATGCTGGTTTGCAAATCGGAATTCAACTTTCGAAAAGCTTCTAACAGAAAAATTACTTCATATTAAACCAAGTTAAATAGGCAGAAAGATATTTCTATCATTATTCCATCTATATAATATATAAAAAAAATATAAAAACTTCACATTTTGCCTTTAAAACAATGAAATTACATACATCGTAATACACCCAGGTATAAATTCAGGAATGTATACTTGGAAGAAATACATCATTCATTAATGAAGTGGTTTCATTTCCAGGAAGTCATCCAATATATCCCACGAAACCTACATTTATTGACAAATGAGCATTCGTATCAATTGAAAATGAATAATCAACCTCGATTATCTCTCAAAACTCTCATTAACAGCTATAATTTCAACTATCTGAAGGAAAAAAGAAATCGAATTTACACTTCATTTTGGACCGGTCTACACTTTGGACATATTGGATTTGAGTTTTCTTCAATATTTTATCATGCGATTTTGGCACTTAACTCAATAGCCAGAAATCGGCATGGCGAAGGACCCTTTTTTTGTGATTAATTTCAATCAGAAATACATGCAGTAAAGTTAGCAGCAAACAGATTGAATCTTCACCATGTAATTGTTTTCTAAGATAGGACTGAGTGCATATTTTTCCCTGAACCCTATGATCCCATTGAAATCCATGTTACTTCTTAGATTCTCTCATTCACTTGGAAAAAATTTACATAATACAAATTCTGAGAACCCCAACATGTCGCCTTGTGCGGTGATCTGCTGAAGCTGCAGCAGTATTGAAAGCATACATGTAGAGCAAACTTTCCATGTACAGGTGTACATCATAAATTTTGCCTAACAAAACCCTCATTACTGGAAAAGTGAAGTTCAAACAGTGATAATTTGGACAAAATTAATATTTCATGTCATAAATAGCACATCCTCAAATCATATGGAACATGTGTAGCAAGCGTCAAAATCATGCAACGAAAGCTCTCAGTTTCAGCAAACTTTCTATGTACAGGTGTACATGTACACTATTGCAAAACAGAAAAAAACCTTTTCCATAATTTGGACAAAAATTAACATTTCATCTCATAAATAGCACAGGTACATCCTCTAATCATAAGAAACATGTTGCAAACTTTCTATGTACAGGTGTACATGTGCACTTTTGCTGAACGAAAAACCTTGTCATTAGATTTTAACATAGCAGCACCCCTAGAATCCCCTGGGGTAGTGCCATAACTGACCCCCCCTAGTGGAATATCCACCTCCTATATATTTTTTTTCTTTTTTTTTTCTCTGAATTTATATTGATTTTTTTTTTAAATGAAAAACCTCCTCATTTCCAAGGAGGGGTCACTGACACCAACATCCTTTCTCTCTAACTCCCTCACACAATATTTCTCCACACTTCGTAAGGCGAGATAAACAAGCATTCTGAGAACCCCAATACCTCGCCTTGAGGGATCATCCGCCAAAGCTGCAGCAGTGTTGAAAGCATACATGTAGAGCAAACCATAACATCTGGAATAGGTGATGTGGTACAGACAATAATGTCAAATAGATTATCTGGTACAGACAATAACATCATTTCCATGTGGGATTACTGCCAGATAGGTCAATCCCATGTAGGATGGATAGGTCAGTGCTGTGGGATTACTGCTACACAGGGCAGTCCAGTGTGAGATTACTGCAGGATAGGTCAGTCCTGTGTAGGATTACTGCTGGATGGACCAGTCCCATCTGGGATTACTGCTGGATAGTCCAGTCCTGTGTAGGATTACTGCTGGATGGACCAGTCCCGTGTGTTATTACTGATGGATGGACCAGTCCCGTGTTATTACTGCTGGATAGTCCAGTCCTGTGTAGGATTACTGCTGGATGGACCAGTCCCACCTGGGATTACTGCTGGATAGTCCAGTCCTGTGTAGGATTACTGCTGGATGGACCAGTCCCGTGTGTTATTACTGATGGATGGACCACTCTCGTATTATTTCTGCTGGATAGTCCAGTCCTGTGTAGGATTACTGCTGGATGGGCCAGTCCCATGTGTTATTACTGCTGGATAGACCAGTCCCATGTGGGACTACTGCCGGATAGTCCAGTCTCAAGTGGGATTACTGCTGGATAGTCCAGTCCCATCTGGGATTACTGCTGGATAGTCCAGTCCTGTGTATGATTACTGCTGGATGGGCCAGTCCTGTGTGTTATTACTGATGGATGGACCAGTCCCGTGTGTTATTACTGCTGGATAATCCAGTCCTGTGTAGGATTACTGCTGGATGGGCCAGTCCCATGTGTTATTACTGCTGGATAGACCAGTCCCATGTGGGATTACTGCTGGATAGTCCAGTCTCAAGTGGGATTACTGCTGGATAGTCCAGTCCCATCTGGGATTACTGCTGGATAGTCCAGTCCTGTGTAGGATTACTGCTGGATGGGCCAGTCCTGTGTGTTATTACTGATGGATGGACCAGTCCCGTGTGTTATTACTGCTGGATAATCCAGTCCTGTGTAGGATTACTGCTGGATGGGCCAGTCCCATGTGTTATTACTGCTGGATAGACCAGTCCCATGTGGGATTACTGCTGGATAGTCCAGTCTCAAGTGGGATTACTGCTGGATAGTCCAGTCCCATGTGGGATTACTGCTGGGTAGTCCAGTCCTGTGTAGGATTACTGCTGGATGGGCCAGTCCCATGTGTTATTACTGCTGGATAGATCAGTCTCATGTCGGATTACTGCTGGATAGCCCAGTCTCAAGTGGGAGTACTGCTGGATAGTCCAGTCCCATCTTGGATTACTGCTGGATAGGCCAGTCCTGTGTAGGATTACTGCTGGATGGGCCAGTCCTGTGTGTTATTACTGCTGGATAGATCACTCCCATGTGGAATTACTGCTGGATAGTTCAGTCTCAAGTGGGATTACTGCTGGATAGTCCAGTCCCATCTGGGATTACTGTTGGATAGTCCAGTCCCATGTGGGATTACTGGTGGATAGTCCAGCCCCAAGTGGGATTACTGCTGGATAGTCCAGTCCCAAGTGGGATTACTGCTGGATAGGCCAGTCCTGTGTAGGATTACTGCTGGATGGGCCAGTCTCGTGTGTTATTACTGATGGATAGACCAGTCCCATGTGAGATTACTGCTGTATAGGCCAGTCCCATTTGAGATTACTGCTGGATAGGCCAGTCCCATGTGGGATTACTGCTGGATAGGCCAGTCCTGTGTAGGATTACTGCTGGATGGGCCAGTCCCGTGTGTTATTACTGCTGGATAGGCCAGTCCCATGTGAGATTACTGCTGGATAGGCCAGTCCCATTTGAGATTACTGCTGGATAGGCCAGTCCCATGTGGGATTACTACTGGATAGGCCAGTCCGGTCTGGGATTACTGCTGGATAGTTGAGTTCCATTTGAGATTACTGCTGGATAGGTCAGTTCCGTGTGGCATTACTGCTGGATAGGCCAGTGTTATTTGGGATTACTGCTGGATAGGTCAGTCCCATGTGGGATTACTGCTGGATAGGTCTGACCAAGGAAAACATGAAACCAATTTTTATAATCATCCAATGACAGCTGACAACTGCAGCAAACTTTCTATGTACAGATGTACATGTGCACTTCAGCTAAAAGAAAAACTCTTATCATATGGATTTTAACATTGAAGCACCCATGGAAGTTTTACAATTATCCTAGGAAAGGTTCAGCAAACTTTCCATATACAGATCCACATGTAAACTTTTGCCCAACAAAAACCTTATCAATGGAAACATACAAAGTACAAAAAATTCATATTTAATGTCATATTTCTTAAATAGCACATGCACATCCTCGAATCACAATAAACTAGGGTAGCAAGTGTCAAACTCATACAATGAAAGCTGATGTACATGTATGTACATTATCATTGGCAGATTACCAAGACAAAACCCTCAAAACTTGAGCAAAAATCAATATTTCATCTCTCAGATAGCATAGGGACATCCTCTAATCATATGAAATATGTGTACCAAGTTTCATCATCATCCACTGACAGTTGACAACTGCAGCAAACTTTCTATGTACAAGTACATGTATACATGTAGAGGCCTACATGTACAATTCGGCTAAACAGAAAACTCTTATCATTTGCCATAATTTGGACCAAAATTAATATTTCATGTCGAAAATCCCCTAATCATAAGAAACATGTGTACCAAGTTTCATAATCATCCAATGACAGCTGACAACTGCAGCAAACTTTTTAAGTACATGTACACTTCAGCTAAACGCAAAACTCTATCATAGGGATTTTAACACTGGAGCACCCCAGGGGTAGTACCTCCAGGTGGAATACCCACCCCCCATATTTTTTTTTCCCCTAAATTTTCTAGATTTTTTTTGAATTTGCTAAACCAAAAACCTTATCATTTCCAGGCCGGGGACACCGACACCGACCGACGACGACATCCTCTTTCCCCCCTCACAATATCTCCCCTTTACTTCGTAAGACGAGATAAAAACTACATCATCAAATTGTATGATTGTTTTTGTGTTTTGGATATGCTCTTTATTCAAGTTGTACTTCAATGTAAAACTATTAGTTACCAGGCTTTACCATCAACTTTGTTGCATCAGAAAGGTAAGAAAACCCTTTAAAAAAATGTATCCTTTTCCAACCACTTACTGGAAGCAGTGAGCTGCACTAAGGATCCAGTATTCAGACAATATTGTGGCCCCACACCAGTCTCGTGATGTCAGGGTGTACGACGACGTGTACCTCAGCTGACGTATCACTGCTTGCCAGGGGAATGCCCCATAGACGGCGGTGTAACCACCCGTAATTCTATTTTCCCCTGTCTGCAGAATTCTTCTTACCCCACAGGTATGTGTCCCACCTGGAAGTGAGGACCATGTAACAATCAGCTTTTTTAATGTAGCTTTGTCACACAAAATATTCTCGGACAGGTGTTCAGACTTGCAGCATAGAATTCTCACCAGCGCACTGCTTCCAGTTGTCAGTCAGGGAAGTTTAAGATTCCTTCTCAGAAACTATGCAACTTGCAACATATTGTGGCACATCAATAATATAAAGTTTCGGAATCGAAATTCATCTAATATTAACTAATTTTCCAGTGAGAAAGTATTATTATATATTCAGTTTCTATCTCTCAAGGTATTGGGATAGCAATAAGTTGGTGTTGATAATACTTGCAACTGAGAAATACAGTCGGATTTTGACTTATTATGACTTCATTTTCAGTGATTTGAGGATTTCATAATCAGGAGGCCTTCAAGCATCTCACAGTGAAAATATAGGAGGAAGTTTGCCGAAATATAGGAGAAATATAGGAATTTTAGGAAATAAAGGAGTGTAGACAGGTCACTAAGTACTACATTGTAGGTTCCAAACTTAGTAGTTTTCTGGTGTTTAGTGGAATTATTTCCACTGAATGTGGTCATAATGGCGGTGATTGAGGAGACCATTCTGCTGCTTGATTCAACAAAGACAGATTGAAACTTTTTCGTATTTGCCGAGCTCAGCGAGGAGAACAAATTTTTCTGAAATATTTCCTAATGCCAATTTGATTCATTTTAGAGCAATGGTTGAGGTTTTCATGAGAAAAAGTCAAAATATAGGATATATAGGAGGTTTTGGCCTACATATAGGAAAATATAGGAAAGGCTAAAAATTACAGGAAATATAGGAGTCGCTTGAAGGCCTGAATAATGACCTGTGAAGGTCTAGTTTACATACTGGAAGCAATGAGCTGCTGTAAGAATCCAGTATTCACTGAGGATGGTGCCCCCACACCAAGGACCTGTCAAGCCAATTTGGATCAGTTTGCGTAGGGCGGCCTGCCATGGGAAGTGGCCGTAGTTGGCGGTATTCCCACCCACCAGATTTTGTAGTTTGGGCTCGTCAACCTCTCGTAGTTCAGTGTTCCTCCTGCGGCGGTCACCAGTCAGATCCTGGTCATAAACTGGTCTGCGACCACATTCTGTTACACTAACTGAAGACGATGAGAACTCCATTTTCAAAACCATTGATCAATTCAAATTTAAATGGATCCAGCATTTTCATTGGCTTACAGAGGGAATATGGAGACCATTCAACCAATCAGAAAGTCTGTAAGATGCCACTGTCTATGTATTTAATGTTGCAATCCTTCCAAATCATCACAGTGAATGACTGACTAGAAACATATATCAACATTCTCATCATAAAATCTGGGGGTGATCAAATATATTGGAACAGGAAGTTGAAAAACTGTTGAAAATCATGCAAATAATCCATTATTTCTTTGTTATTTCGATGATTTTAGAGAGCGATCAAAATTATTAGAACCACAGATTGAATTTTGATAGGGGGATTGAATTATTAGAGAGATTACCATATATCAAGGGAGCAGTGATGTGTAGAAGCGGAAGTGTACCGGTCATGTGATCGTACGAACACAGGTAGCACTTTGGAGACATTGAATTCTTATTGCCATTTCTGACTTGGTTTAATCAAGGAGATGATCGTTCAGTCATACCTGTGGGTGCTGGGGTGGTTGGTGGAGTCACACCAATCACAGGTGTCAATGGCTCATCAACTAAACACGACACACCAGCATCTTCGTTATGCCCACAGTTGTGGATGCCCCAGGTGGGTACTACACAATCCACTATAGAACTCTCCTCTCCTGTACACTGAACATTGTCCAGCCAGATCACACCACTCCCCTCGCCAAATGAGGTCGGCACACCGCCACTAGAAACAAGTACAGAAAGGAAAATATAATATGAATGAATTGTTCTTAATATAAGGTTGAATCCTTCATCAAGTAAAATAAATCTGGACAAATGTGATCATTGTGATTGGTGATAGATTCATGTAATTCTAGACAGGAGAAAATAGCCCAATGGGCCCAAAATCCCCCTGCTGCTGGGATTCAGGTTCTTGTATTATTCAATTAGCCGGGAACTTTGGTCATAATGCAGTATACTGCCCAGGCATCTAAGAGCGTATTTGAAAGTGAAAAGGGTGGGGGGCTGAACTCTATATCGCCCATGGTAAATGCTGGATTGGTGTCACCTTAGATAGGACTTATAACATTGCTGTCTCAAAAAGTGGCTGGGGGGGGGGGGGGCTGAAACCCACCCAGGCCTCTTTGCTCCACGATCCCTACTGCCAACCTCCATATGCAGGCCTGGATACTATGCAGCATGCAAGCTTGTACTGTGCGACTATTAAATTGACAGTCTGTTCAAAGAAACAGCCAATGCAGCATGCCCAGAGACAAGCCGAGATTTTATAATGGGAATACGCTGTAAGACGATGACATCTCTTTGATATCATTGATGAAATGACATGTGGGCAAAACAAGCATGGATACATACAACTGAGTTCAAAGAGATGAAATAGTGAGTGAGTGAATATGATTTAACGTCGCTTTCAACACTATTTCAGTCATATCACGATGTTTGATTCCTATTCCTTTTCACACTCAGAAACCACACGGGTAGGCTCCTATTCCTTTTAACTCCCGGGACCCCATTCATTTTCACACCCACGAACCCAACGGGTGTCCCAGTTAGTCACCTCATCAGACAAGCTCTCTGAGGGACTGAGGCCTATTCTTACCATGACCTGGATTTGGAAGCTACTGTGAAGAGAGTAAGTCAAAGTCAATCATCCCTGACAGGGTTCTGGTTAATAAACAGTCTAATAGGTACATGTAGTGTGAATCTGGGAGGCTCAATGATCTATCAACCAATATTGTGATAACAGCACTGAATCAACTTTTGTTCACTGTATCTTGAAATATAGGTCAGTCATTTTCTAGATGCTACTGGTTCAAGTGGTGTATTGTGATAACACAGTCACCAATGGTGGAATGAAATTTACATATTGCACAGTACATATCAGTCCCAGAATTGTCTGTGTAGTATATATCCACTATGAAAGATACATTTGAGTTGGATATCTGTAATCGATGATGAGATTGTTTGGGAAACGTTGTTCAGCATTCCCAGGATGGAACGCTAACAAATAACATGCTGGGATGCTAACAAATAGCATACTAGTATGCTAACAAAGAGCATGCTAGGATGCTAACTCCAACTTGCTATAAATTACCTGAATCCCAGCATTCTACAAATGACCCTAGCATCCCTGTAATCCCAGTCATCGTCACACACCGTTCCGCGTACTCCATTACGCATGATCTCAACACGACCTTGTCGCTCATTGGTCCCACCCACCAGCTCCACAATGGGCTCTGGAGTATAGAAACACATGTATTATATAAGTCAATTCGGGAAAGTCTCACTATGGCACATCCATGCTTATGAATACAGTTATAGACTTTGAGAACAGGCCTGTTCTTCATAGCATTTTAACAATCTTCCTAGTATAATCCGTGGCGTGTCCTCCTCCTCCTCCTCCTCCTCCTCCTCCTTCTCCACTTTACTCACTCACAGCGGGTCGCATAGGTGTGGCACCGGATAGGGTGGGGCGAGAGACCTGGGGTTTTCACTACCTGAGATTCCAGGTAGATACTTCATGTAGGGAGCTATTGTCTGAGTCTTTGTGCAGCTGAAAAGGCTCAAGTCCGGACATATTGTTGGTCCCAGACTTAGCTATTGTATGCATTGTCTCGTGATTCTTACATGGAGTATGAACCAGATTCCATGGGCCAGGCTTGCACACTACAGTAGAATGGGTCGACTGCATATGCATGATGAGTAGTGCGTGATGAGTAGTATAGAAAGGGCATGCGATATCCCTATTCCAATAACTTGAAAATTGGGCTTGGTGGCATGACAGACCACACTTGTCAAAATAAACAGAGAATCACTTATGATGTAAAAGCTGTTCAAACTGGACCAGGATTTTTGATTTTAATGGAGAAAAGAGCCAAACACACTCACTCTCATTTCGAATTTGGCCCTGAAGCATGGCATATACATTCTGTAAGCCAAGTCAATCTTGCAAGATATACATATAGCATTTGTTTCTCTGGACCTACTTTGATTCAATATCACAGGCCTGGTGATCCGAGAAACATGGAATAAATGGGTCAAGGTCACCCATGCTCAACAGTTTCTTGGATCAGGACTAGATGGATGTGTGGTGTAAACATGATATGTCCACTGCTTACCTGTAAATCCTTCTGAGAGCATGTGAACAGGTGGCAATTTCAAAACTGTTAAAAAAGCGAGTTGATTGAAAAAAAATGAAACAGATTTTTTCTTACCACAATTTTGTTCATCTGAGTTATCTCCACAGTCGTTGTCTCCGTCACAGATATACGAGGCCGGGAAACACTCTCCCGATGTACATTCAAACTGAGTATCTTGGCAGACTGTGGGAACAGAGAATACATCTTTCATAGAATAAATAGACCTAATGGTTGATCTGTCATGCTAGTTTCTATTGTTCAGGTGTTTACATTATTTACAAGAGCCAAAATTGGCTTCAATATATGCTTGCACAACAATCTGACCTCAATTTTTGCATGTGCCACACTGCTAATGTCCAATAACTCAATAAGTGTGATTTTTAATGATATCGTATTTTGGGGTCTGAGTGACGTTGACCTTTGGCATTGACCTCAAATTTGGTACGTGACACATCGTCTCCCCTTGATCGTGACCTCAATTTTGGTACGTGACACATCAACTCCCCCTAATTCATCTACTGACGCTGATTTTTAATGATTTCCTGATTTTTGGAGTCAGTGATGTTGTAGTAACTTCAGCTACCTAGATACTAGCCAGTATAGAAGACAGGCCTACCTGCAGGTTAAAACTGTGAGAGAAGTCGTCAGTAGGTCTTGTCAGTCCCCAGGTAGTTTCTTCTCTGGCTTCTCTTGGAAGCCCGCGAGTTACTCTCATTGGCTAGAGGGCAATCAGCGCCCTCTACCAAGGGGAGATAACTCTATAA
The DNA here is from genome assembly GCA_036873755.1 of Hanleya hanleyi. Taxonomy (NCBI): domain Eukaryota; kingdom Metazoa; phylum Mollusca; class Polyplacophora; order Lepidopleurida; family Hanleyidae; genus Hanleya; species Hanleya hanleyi. Next base: position 9,327 of record JAVTVY010017800.1, on the reverse strand, counting down.
TAAAGCACTCCCCTGACACTATTCGTTAATGGTCTAATTCTGGCAAGTGAGAAAACCTATTCTTACTACACTCTTCCCCCTTTTCTTTTTTTTTTAAGGAAGGGCGTACCAGCGACTGCAGTCTAAAACTCCAGCAAAGTATTCGCAAGGATAAAAAACATACCATAAAAGTACGGAACTGTACCTAAAGCTTCCCCTACTTTGAACTGGGCTAAAAACCGGACATTACCTAATAACAAGCTACCTAATATTAGTCCGACAATAAAATACCCAACCCCAGATCATGGAAGCTGATCTCTAACCCCAACCCTCAGGTCGATTTTTCAACAGACCTCTAATTTCCCAAAGAAGACCCAAAGGAGCTGGAGCGAACTGGCCCACTTTAAGTACCAGTCCGACTCACTATGGAATCTACCTTTTCCCCCAACCTCCCCTTCCCCTCATAAATTAAGGGCTCACTCAATTTTATAATGTCAGCCCCTCTTAAACTGAGAGACTAGCTACACTATACAGCCTGTCAAGAAACAGACTGACTAATGAAATAATTGCCAGACTCTCCTACATTGAGGGACTGACTAATCAGACAGTCTATAAAGTTTTGACTAACTGACTATATCAGACAGTCTATCAAGTTTTGACTAACTGACTATATCAGACAGTCTATCAAGTTTTGACTAACGACAATAGCGACAATAACTTTTAGACTGTCAGCACTCGATGAGAGCTTGCTCAGTTTGAAAACCTATCAGTCCCTATTAAATTGAAAGACTGGCTACATGTATAATCAGGCTGATCAAGGAATAACTGCCAGACTTCCCTAACTAGAGGGACTGGCTATATCAGATATCCCATCAAGAATAGTCTGACTTAGGCAATAACTGCAAGACACTCAGTCTCTCAATAGTTGAGTGACTGGCTAACGAACATAGTCTGACTAAAACAACAGTAACTGCCTGTCAGTCCTCCATACATTGTGGGACTACTCATATAGCCCAAGGCTTCAGGAAACCAGTATCCTCTGTATGCATCAACAGAGACACACACATGAAGAATCAACGCATGTGAAACACCCGTGCACAAGGTGCCGCTAACACGTCAACTCAACATGTGGATGAATCTGCAGGACCAGAAGGAATATCGGAATCCATTGAACAGAAGTGCACTGCGTTGCTGATGTTACCGCATTGCCAATGATCAATTAGCCAGGGTCTGAATAAACATATCCAAAATGATCCCCGAATTTGATCAGACATAATGCTCCACAGTGAGCATTCAACCAAACAAGGTCAAGGCTTGTCCGATGTCTGACTTTTATTTCAGACCCTGATTCAATAAATTTAAACCGGGATGACAAACACCGGTGCATAACTCACTGGGGCTTCCATAGAGAAGACACAAGCAGAGTTGTGGCCACAAACTCCCTTGGCCCTGTGTCTCCAACATGGATTGCCCCGTCATTCTCTCCCCTTGTTAATTCATCCATCACAATTCGCACACACCTCGGCAAAAACTCATTTAGCATCCAAGTAACTTCCATTTAACCACTGCCGAATGATGTGGCCAACCGTGAGGGTTGTTAACCCACAGATAAATTACCCAACCCGCCATTCCACAACCCCATCCACTACACTTTCACTCAAACCATTCTTCTAACCCCCTAAAAGTTAAACATATCTCCACTGCAACACACATTGCACATTTTTCCAACACACATCACATGTTCTCCCAACACACCAACTGTTCTAAAATAGGTACACACACCACACTCTACTGAACACTCAATCTACCAAAAATAATCATTCTGAAATATTGGTCCACACACCACAAATCCACCAACACACCATTATCCAACACAGCACATCATTATCCAACATCCACACATATCACAGATTTCTTGTCAGACATTTTATCATTTTTTTTTTATCTTTCCCCCAACAACCAAAAAACAACCTACACAACATCAAACCAAAATGTCACATCACCTATATCAAAATACAAAGACATCACCAACATCAAAATCAACTCAAAAGAGTGTGCTAGATGGCGCCACATGCCATTGCCCACTGCCAATCTGCATTGCCCCCTAACATTACCAATGCTAAAAGAGAACTAAACTGAAGCAATGTCCAAACCGGTCATCATGCATCAACATTTTACTGCAGGAACCCCCATGTTCCCAATAACCAGGGCCTTCTTCCTAAAGTCAACGACACAGCCATAAGCGGACAGAAAGTCCGAGCCCAGTAACAAATCCTGAACCACCGGGGCTACAACCATGTCTCCAAAACAGTTAAACCCTGCAATGGAAAGGGGAACCTGTCGAACCAACATTCCCATACTGGCCGTACCCTGAAATGCATCAGTTAGCTTAATGGGAGTGGATGACAGTCCCATAAGCCCTAACTTTCCAAATAATTCTGGACTCATCACTGTTACCTGAGAAGCAGTATCCACTTTCGCATTCACTGGAACGGACCCGACCCTGACCGGAACTACCATTGCCCCCTCCCGAGCCCCAGACACGGTAATGCCTCTAACGGCAGCAGTCGACCCGGCACCATCCGACGAGGCAGGTCCTCCTGTGGTAACCAACCCGTCCAGATTAGTGCGAATGGGGCAACTTCGACTTATGTGCCCTAATTGGCGACAAAGATGGCATCGTATTTGGGGACATCGGAAGCTCTTATGCCCGTTTTTCCCACAAGAGTAACAGGTAACTCTGTTAATAGGGGCTTCACAGGCTACCGGTAGCTTGGGAGGAGTAACAAGTCTCAATGGAGACTCACCCCGACCCTCCCGTAAAAAATCCCCTCCCACAGGCTCGAGTTCTGTGGAAACTAGACGGACCTCTGCTACATTCAAAGCTTGATGATTATACAGTGAGGCGTTGACACATGTCAACGCATCCTGAATAGTTCTGGGGTCTTTCTCCATAGCAAACAAAACTATAGCCTGTGGTTCATGACAACCTTTGAAAAATTGTTCCACAGCTATCGATTCGACTAACTCACGTGGAGCCCCCGGATAACCCTTCACAGCTAACTCAACACACCTATAAGCAAAATCAGCCAAAGTGTCATCGGCCCCCCGCTCCTCCAACTGCAACCGATGTCGGATTGCTTGAGGAGGCTCGAGATCACCATACCGTTTGTCTAAGGCTTCAAGAAGCTCATCAAAAGAATTACAAACTGCTTTCGGTAAGAAAGAGTAATACTCGATGGCCTTGCCATGCATGCACTCAGTCAAACGCTTTAGAGATTTTGCCTTGCTCCACTTCCGATCTTGAGCTTCTAATTCAAATTTAATTTTAAACGGCGACCAACCTTTGGCATCGCCGGAAAAAACTAATGTTTTCGGAAGTGAACGGCTGCTACTACGTGTGAAAGGTGATGCCGAGGGGCTACGGCCACGTGATGTTAAAGGGCTACGGCTACGCCAGCGTACTGTTCGAGGACCACGGAGAAGTCGACGTGATCTCGAACTCGCTTTATGTTGCCGGATAGGCTGCGGAACATTTGACCCTATTAAATTATCTCCCTTGTCCTCCTGACCATGAGCAATGTCAGAATGATCAATGGATGGAGAGGAATGGCTACCTTTGTGCTCCTCCCCAACCTTACTATGTGAAGGGACGAAAGGGTCAGAGATGGGCACAGAAGGGTGCTCCACCCTCTGATGATGCCCTGACCCCTCACAAGCATCCACCACTCCTGCATCCATATAATGTGCATGCTGGGCACCCTCACCAGCATTGCATTCCCCACCCCCCAACCCCGGCATTTGCGCAACATTGACCACAGACAAATTTTCCTGCTCAACGTTGCCCATTGACAGCCTAACATCACCAGTTTGCACTGAACTAGCATCAGCCCCCACCCCTCTAACCATTGGAGTAGACGTCTGGCCACGCATCATGGTCACCAGCATTCCAACCTGGTCCCCCATGTTGGTAAACCCTGCCCCTAATTTATCATCCATCCCCCTCAAGTGAGAATCCATCCCTATCAATTCCGTTCCCACCCAGCTCTCCAATTTACAAACATTCTGTACACATTCTCTCAAGCTCTCAGAGATCCCCTCCTGGTTAGATACCAGCTGATCGATTTTGATAACACATTCTGTCAAGGTCTGAGAGAGACTCTGAACAACAGATTCCCTTTCCCCCCTTAAATTTTGAATGTGATTTTCCATCTCAGTTCGCAATTCGCCTACATGTTTTTCAATTAAATCTGAAACATACTCAGGGCAAATGGAAACATCTACCCCACTAATAAGAGAATTCTCCATCAAAGGATTCTTCTGGAATTGTTCAATATTATGTGCCATTGATACGTCTACTGGTACCAGTTCTGTCATGGTGTGAATTGTGGGACTCCACAAAAATGCAAATGAAAATATTCAATAAACCGCAATACTCACTTCCAAAATGGCTGCCATGAAATAAATTTATCTGCCTTACTTGATTGGTCAAAATACTATTAACCAGACTCGCCTCCAATGGTACAAATCTAGCTACAATAAATTCCAATCAAACTGCAGGAAAAATAAAATGCACAGCTCAAAATTTGCCGGTCAACCAACTTGACAGCAATGGCTGTGATGCACAATAAATTCTGTTTTCTGTATAAAACAGAAATAAGTAGTTGTATCAACTACTCACACTCAGTGAGTTTCCACTCCAGAAACTCACTAGAAAAAATGAAACTGAATGCACACACGTTACCGCAGTCAATGCGTTCAAGTGTGCTTATTCCACTCAAACCCATCAGGAAAAATGAAAAAGAACAAGACCCTTCAAAACAAGTGCATCACGCGTTACCACAGTCAACGCGTTGTTGCAACTTCCCTGTGGAGTCCAAAAACTAGAAACAAACCAAGCCAAATAAAATACAAAATAATCGCTGTCTCTAGTGGCCCAGTTAGTGCCTAAGGGCTCAATAGAATGTGTGTTGAATACCAAACAATCATCAAATGGTGTCAATCAATACCAAATGAGACGGAGTTATCAACAATCATAGTCTATTTCCCAAAATAAATAGGATCAAAATTCACCAAGTTGGAATTTTGCAATCAACTAAATTATGGCTGCTTATCTATTCAAAATGTCTTTCAAATGTTCCCAAAATCAACTGGTGTTGCCCAACAATACCCGATTACACTCTAATCGGGTGCAATGTTGATGCCACACCAATTGTTTTTATTTTTTATTTATTTTTTTTTTTTTCAACTAAATGTAAGAGTGTGTGTTTTAATAAACACCAATCACTCAACCAAAATCAGATGGTGTCACTTGACACCACCAGACCACTATGTAATTGAGTGTAGCGCCGATATGTCAACACTCAACAGAACAAATTTTTATTTATTTTTTTTTTTTTTTCAAAGTAAACCCAAGGACGAGTGTTTGAGTAAACACCAAACTCTCAATCAAAATCAGATGGTGTCACTTAACACCACCAGACCACAATCAAATTGAGTGCAGTGTTGATATGTCAACACTCAAATCTCAAAATACAACCAGAGGTTGTGTTGTATTGAATACCAAACAAGTAAATCTATTGAAACATTAATTTGAATGTTCTATGCCATGGCTAGCAAGAATTTCAATCAAACGAGAGAAAATCCCCCACATTCAATGTAAGCACCAGCTAATCCCTCGCGCAATAGCTCCCAGGAAATAGCCAGGTGAACTTGACGACGAAATTGGGCGAATTCCAAAAATTACTAAATTGAACTCTAGCCTTTAGGCCATAGATTTTCAGTGAATGTCCCAATCAAATTCACAAAAACTGACCACCGGAAAAGTCAATGTAGTTTGACCGATAATACAAAGCCAAACTATTGCTATACATTGTAAGTCGACCACACCAGTGAAAAGTGGTCAACAGAAATTGACAGTGCGATAGACTCCCACAAACAAGTCTCGATAAGACAACCGTGGCACAGCAAGAATAACCACAATTTGTCAACAGCACAACTGATGAATCCACGTACATCACAAGGTCATGCAGTACATGACCCTGTACCCCAAACTCAATCACCGAACCGAAAGGAAAGGACTAATCTGACCGCATTCAGTCATTAAAACTTCATCCCATGCTCCAAATCTTCTCCAAAAACCCCAACATTACCAACCCAACCAAGCACATACAAAATATAATTATCACGGAACAGGACTATGAACAAAACACAAAAATACACATATGGACACACAAACAGTACCGGTACACATACATGACAACACAAACATTAACATATAAACCATTCAAATATTGCACCTTCAAAACCTTTATCCCAACTTCTACTCCTAATTTTCCCTACCAAATACTATCTCAGAAAAAAAAAAAAAATACTTCAAAATTCACCAAATCACACAAAATTCTAGCTAAATCTAAGGTGCAATATTGAAGGCAACCAGCAGGCAAGTCTGCCCGCTACACTGGCCATCTAACCAACCTAAACAATTACAATCCTATTCCTTTTTATTCCCGAATGTAACCCTTCAAGTTACTGTCGTTGTTGTTGTTGTTCCAAATAACAACAACAACGTGTCAGTAAACTCGCAAAATTTTCAAAAGGAACGCGAACTCAAACCAAATTGTAAACTGGGGTAGTTCAAAATAACCCCGCTTCACTCGCGATAAATTATACCCAGACAAATATGGCAAATCAAGTCGATCTGACGAAAGAGAAGACTATCAAGGGTCCAATTTTCGTCACAACACACAGATTGTTTTTGGCTAAATTCACGAAACAATCATTGTCAAACTACTCCATATATTGCACAGAGCTTCAGAACTATTGCTGTATAATCTTTAGTTCACAACCAATGAAAGCCAAATCAATTTCATTTGGAAAATCCGCCATCGCGAAAAAAACGTGACCATGACGACGAGAAAAAAAAAATATTCCAGAACTTCGCTGGAAGCTCAAATTTTCACAAAACCCCTTTCATAAAGTAACACACTTCCAGTTTATATCGACCCAATCGTAACTGAAAGCCAACAAGTTTGTCAGGACTCGGAAATGAAGATTTTCACACCCCAATTTTCAAAACCTCAAAATGGCCGCCCATCTGGACACTGCATTCAGACCGCCATCAAGACGTAAATTTGCCTAATAATAACCGCAAATCTACGCTTAATACTTTAACTTCTGACGCCAATTGTAGTAACTTCAGCTACCTAGATACTAGCCAGTATAGAAGACAGGCCTACCTGCAGGTTAAAACTGTGAGAGAAGTCGTCAGTAGGTCTTGTCAGTCCCCAGGTAGTTTCTTCTCTGGCTTCTCTTGGAAGCCCGCGAGTTACTCTCATTGGCTAGAGGGCAATCAGCGCCCTCTACCAAGGGGAGATAACTCTATAATAAAGCACTCCCCTGACACTATTCGTTAATGGTCTAATTCTGGCAAGTGAGAAAACCTATTCTTACTACAATGTTGACCCTTGACCTTGATTTTGGTACATGACTCATTGTCTTGCCCTGATGTATCCACTGACACAAATTTGGAAAGAATCCATTGAGTTTTTCAAAAGTTGTTGTCCGGATACAAAATTTCAACTTTGCCCCCAGGTGGTGCCACCTATATGCGGATCAGTGCGAAAAACAATCCCAAGCAAGATCTTGAGGTGGAGTACCCACATACCAAATTTAAAAAGAATTCATTCAGTTTTTCAGAAGTTATTGTCCAGAAATGAAGTCGCCCTGACAGACAGACGGACACACGGCCAAGGCTCGAAATATATGCTTGTTGTCCGCCATCGACGACAAAAACATGGACCATGGTGAGTAAAATTTACAAGAACTCGCCAATATGGCGAAAAGAAATAAAGGTATTTCGCCAAAGTGGCGAATGAATTATTAGTACTCAGCATGTTTATTTACCAATGGCAGCGCCAAGGTCAGCTAATGATGCGAGTTTCATTTGTGAGTGATGGCAATTTGTCCAGGAAATAATGCCCGAAGTTATGGTGATGGCTTGGACATGCGTATAGCAGTGTAAACGAATTCCACCATTGGAGCATGCGCCATGTGACCTCTGCTAAACGGTATCAGCCATTAGTATGTGCAGGATTACATCAAATCTATGCACTAAAACTGTGTTATAACCATTCAAAGTTAAGTTGTCCGTAGTGTTCTTGGCAGAGACGATAGGCAACAACAACAACAGACGTCGAGTTAACTTCCTATCGTAGCGTGTTCAAAGGCCCTAGCTGCATGATTTTATACACCACATTCAAAGATGATTTGAGTTGATGATAGAATAATCAGCTTACGGTAAGTTAGATATCTTTGAATTAATTTTCTGAGCAAGATTGACCATGTGGCTGGCACGGAATCAACACTGTGTAACATGGGCGATACTCTTTTGCACAGTACATGCTGCAGACCGTGGCGAGTAAATAGAATGCTCACTCGCCATCAGGGCGACTAAATTTACGTCTTCACTCGCCAAACGGCGACCCAATAGAAATCTACTTTTCGAGCCCTGACGGCACAACGGATGGACCCCAATACTATAGCCCCCCCTTTAGCTCTTCGGATGTCGGGGGACAAATAGACAACTGGTTTAACTTCTCCTGATGAAAGGCGGCAAGCAAGTATAAAATTTAAGTTAAATCCAGGTTGATGAAACACAATCCCAAGTGACATCTTGTGACAAGGTATCCATGACATTTGAAGAGAATCGGTTATGTCAAATTTTATTTTCCAGAAAGAATTCCCCAATTCCATACCTCATGCCCCCATTATGTCGTATCTGAACATACTCATGATAAGCCTTCATATTAACACCCATATTGACCTCACAAAGACCTGTTAGAATGATTGATCGCATGGGTTGTCTACCTTTGGAGCTTCGACACACCACACCAGCTGCTTCATAGGGCTGACAGTTGTGTTGTCGCCATGGATCGTGAGGACAGTCTTCTAGTCGGTCCTCATCTCCTTGACAACGGACATTGGACAGAAGGAGGTTCCCGTTCCCTTGACCATACTCAGCCTGGGTTGATGGTCGAACAGCACCTCTGATGGATAAACATATGGCTATTAGACAAGCAACGTCAGAGAGGTCAAGCCTGACCACTAAGCTTCGTCAATACTAGTTCGTCAATACTTCATGTGATATTTAAGGTGAGAGCTAAGTTGTGCAACAGTTTACTATGCTTAGCTGGGCTGACATCGACTTTCAAAGTAAGTGGCATGAGTTCAGTGATGCTTTTGTACCAAATTAGAGGGTTGGTGTCTCTGCCCTGGGGATTGGGGGGGGGGGGGGGATTTGGTTTAATGTCACACTCAAGGTTATTTCACTCATATGGTGACAGCCAG